>JARHVA010001516.1:1070000-1245000 GCA_037957365.1 Torreya grandis
ATTATAAGGGAGATAATATTTTAAATTGAATATTTTTTAGGTTCTATGTAGTTTCATGTGGAGAGTATGATAATAATTTGGATCTATTCCCCATTTATTATATTGGAGTGAATTTAAAATTATAAAATTTTAAATAATGTAGGCATATTATTAATATTTGTTTTTTAGTTGGACTATAGATATACCTAGATTATCTAAAATATTCCCTTATTAATCCACCTTTATCATATTACATTACATCGACTATGCAATACATAGTCAACCATTGCCAACCTAGCTAGATCAATCACCTAATACACAATTGGTCACTAAATTTAACTTACACATTTACAAATATGTTGTCCTAGCCTATCCTATGTATTTTATATAGTGATTTTCAACTAATTATTCATTAATACCCTAAACATAAATTTTCCATTTTTGGCCCTAAACCATTTTTCTTCATGATTATTACTCTATCCCAAAAAAAATGTCTAATTCTACTACATTGATTTTGCCTAACACCTAATTTTTCAAATCTACTTCATTTATAATAAAATTTCATATTCAATACACCCCATACCTAGACTAAGCTTGCATCAACTTCAATGCATCCTCCTCCTTGTGCTCCCTATATATGTGCCATTATTTATCTCATCACTCCTCTAAGTCATATAGATCCTTAATTTCTCAAAATAAAAAAAATGCAAATGAATAGTTAAAATTCTATTATATATTCAAAATTTAATAATTATTTATCTAACAATTATTTACAAAAAAAAATATGTCTTTGTTCATAAATATTCTTCTAAAATCTCATTTTACAAACCACAAGAAGTTATGAAAACTTGAAAATGTAGAAAATTATTCTATATTTACCCTACAATTTTGCAAGAAAATTGAATTCTATCTTATTTTTTAGGTCTACCTAGTGTTACATACATTGGATTATTCTCCCACATGCTTCTCATGCATCCCTTATTTCAAATAATAATTTGATGACTAGATGTTATAGAATTAATAAATGTTGAACTGTATCTCTCCTTGCTTATATCATTTCTATGTTATAGATGGATTTGTATTTGCATGTTTATTATCTTCCTTGTTTGTACCACAAGCTTTGGTGAGCACTAAATTAGTTTGTCTATGCATTTAGTATATTATATTATATAGTTATTTAGTAGATTATCTTGATTAATATTATTTACAATCATAAGGACTATCTAGGTTATCAAAAAATAGCATTTGACTAGAGGCCTTGGAAACCTCTCCTTTTTTATTGTGTGATAAGAGATCCCTTAGTATATGTATAGCATGGTTATGATCTCAATTTAAACATATTTTCAAGAATATTTATTAGTTTATTACCTTCTTAGAGATTGAATATTATTGAGTAGGATAAGTTATATAACTATTTATTTTTATTTGCATAAATTTTGGTGAACCTGATGTGACTCTAACCCTTATAGATATATAATTTTATCTAAAAACAACTATATTGACCCTGTTGACCCATTTTAAAACTTTGTGTGTAGGTTTTCATACTTTGTCCAGCTTATCAACTTAGTTTAGCTCTGTGTGCAGGTTTTTAAGGCTTCATCAACCTAGTTGACCTAATTAGAGCATCTTTTGTAGGTATTCCAACTAAGACGATCCTATCAATTTTTTTCAATTTTATATGTACAAAATTTACAATATTATAAAATTAGATTGATCCAATCGATATCTTTTATTTTAGTACTTTTAAATATTTAACTAAATTGATATACTTGATTCTTTTATTTTCTAGTTTTTACATTTAAATAACTAGGTAGATCTAATTGATATAGTTTTATTTGTTCCATCATTTACCAGTTTTATTTATACTAAGTTGATTGGCTTGACTATCTAAATGTTTTTTATTTTACCTCCAGAGGTTAAAATTTTCATCTGAAAAAAACAATTCAAAGCAACTCAAAATATTAAGAAAGAATACTTAATCAACTTAGTTGACTTTATAGAACTACCAAATTCACCCTAACTAGATCAATAGTTTATTTTTGTCAAAATTTAAGTAGATTCTTTTTCTTACTATTTTTCAAAATTTAATTTTTTTTATTTTTTTAATTAGTTTTTTAGTTATATAAAACTATACCTTTACACTCAACTAAGTCTACCAGTTTGATTTAGTTATGTATTTATTTTATGTCCATAAAATTAGGTTGACTCACTCAATTATATTCATTTTAGACTATCTTCCAATAAACTAAGTCGATTAGCTTGACTTTGTTTCATTTTCTTTATACAACTGATTCAACCATCTCAACATTTTTTAGTTTACTTTTTATTAGTTCAAGTACAGAAAATTAATCTATGTTGATATTAATTAAACTCACTTTACTTTTAAACCAATTGCCTATTTATTCACTTTCCAAAAGTTACAAATTATCTTTCAAAACTTTGATTTTCACTCTTATTTTTCACTTTACTTGGTTGTTCCTAAAAATTGTATACCAAAAGTTTTCAAATTACTTATCTACTATCATGAAGGGATATTTGATACTCTATTTACCATACTTGTCTATAGTTTAAAATTATCATGGCATGAGGGACATGCCCTAATACTCATAGTTGTAGTATAGAACTAAACATGATGTAATCACCTAAAAGTGGTATTTGAGTGCTAAGAGTGATACTTGAGACAACCTATTCCTATCTTATCCATAAATATATCTTATAGCCTATTTTGAAACTTTTCTAACCTTTATGTGGACCACAAGCATCCATAGTCAACTAAAATAAAATCTCAACCCCTCATTTCTAAATCTTGGCCCTTCGTACCTAGTAACCTACTATTTGGACATTAGGGCCACATTAAGGACACTAGAGCCATGTGGTGCTAGTGTCCCCAATATTTCACTAATGTTCCTTTCCCTAATTATCCTGAATGGATATAAAATTAAAACCCTCCTAATGTTAGCCTAAGCATATTTTATTGTTAGAACAAGCTACATAACACTATAAATACATGTATTTTATAACTTTATCCACTAGATGAAATTTAGATGCAAACTACCTATTCAAACACAAAACAAGTTGAGTAAAATCAAGGTTAGTAATCCCTATTCTACCCTACTTTTACATACAACCATATATAGCTACCCTAAGCTCATATTTTCTAGATTTCCAATATCAAGTACACTCAAGGTATTTAATAATACTATCATTTTAGCATCACTTGAACTTGGACCAGCACTTGGGTCAGGAGAGATTCATCAAGGTTGATCCATCCTTAGAGGATTGATATGTAGGCAACTCTATTCATAGTTGGGTGTTTATGATGTCCAACCTATCCTACTAGTGAACACACTTTTTATTTTGTATGTTAATTGAAAATATGATTAGGGTTTGCATCATAAGTAAACTATTACAAGTATAATACAAAGTCTCAAAATTTGTGCACATAGGAAAAGAACCTAGAAACATAGGTGTAGGTGCACCCATAATTCATGAATAGTCTTACACATAGGACACTAGCACCACTTTCAAGACACTAGAGCTATATAGAGTAACTATCCAAGTATGGTGTTATTTTTTAAGAGAGGATATAGTATAGGGATCCAATTTATAACACTCAAACCTAATCATATCTTATTTTTTAGCACTCATATCTTTTATATCAGGTGTTTTCTAGATAAGTCTATATTTGCACATATTTATTTCTATTTTTAGAAAGTCAAATCATGTCAAAATATTTAACAAATTAAAGGTTATTTATTACATATTATTTCACTAATTTAGACTACTCAATCCTTTAATCAAACATAGGACCAACATAGTGAAACCCTAAAATTTTAAAACATTTTGTGAACTTGTCTTACTTTGAATATTGCTTAAAAACCCTAGTTCTACCTTCTCCAAATTTTTGTGCACTAAATTAGGGTTACAAAGTTTTTTTTGTAATTTTCTGAAATAACCTAGCTCATTTAATCAATCTCACATTAGGTTTTTATTTATTTAAATATGATTTAATTCTTTACAAAATAACCCTCTTTCATAAACCTTAACCCTGGATACTCTTAGGGTTTTTATCCATTTTTTGTTTATGCTCAAATTTTATTTCCAAAATTTGAGATTTGTTTCAATGTTTAGTTTTTACCATCTTTCTTATATTAAAATTATTTAAAGGTTCAAAGTATACAAAAACTTATTTTCCTACTTTCAAAATTACAATGGTAGAATTCGAAAATAGATTTGATGAGACTGATAAGAAATAATTACAAGATTTTGTGTCCAAACATGTACATATACACTATGACTTCATTATTATTATTCAAGAAGAAATTCAAGAATCAAACAATGGCTAATATTCAACTCCCATAGCTAATAAAATTGTTACACTTATATTGGGTCCAACTCAACTAGCATAACCTAAAATTATAATTTGACGACCTTTAGTGAAAACTACACCTCTTGTGGCTATTTACTCCACTCCAAATGTACAATACCTTATGCATAAGATTCATACTCTGCAAGCTAAGATGTTACATCTTGAGAAAGGAGACACTAGGCCATCACATGCCTTAGATTCTAATATTCTCTTACATACACTTTTAACATATCACATACTAAAATCCTCATTGCCATCCTATTTCATGGAACCTAATCTTACATTATATGATGTCAAGGGGAACCTAGAGTACCATCTCAACACTTTTCACACAAAATGTTTGAACTACATATCCAATGATTAGATTTTCATGAAGTTATTTCCGTCTAGTTTAAAGGATTATGCCATACAATGGTTTTATGATTTACCAAATTAATCTATCAAAACATTTAATCCTTTAGATGGCATGTTTTTATCACACATGTCCATCAATATCAATGATAAGATATCGTATGCCCAAGTGGCACTATTAAAACAAAAATCAAACAAGCCTATAACAGACTATGTCATACGATACAAGACTATAATAGTTAAATTTACTAACCCCATGGTAGATAAATAACTTAAAAACATATTTAAACAATGTATTCTACTAACATTACATGAAGTTATCTTGTTCAATAAGTTTCCTAAATTCATAGATCTGTGCCACATAGTAAAAGAAAAATATGTCAAGATTCTATCAATGGGAAAACTAAAATATACCAATAGATCAAAAATTAAACTATTAAGAGTTAAAATAAGACTCCATACAAGGTAAATTCCACTGAGAATAAGAGTGATCAAAATGCCATAGTAAATGTAGCTTATGAACCATATCCTAGATTAGTTTTATCTTCTCCTCTGTGTTGTATCTTCACCAACATTTCATAATCACCAACATGGGTTTTACAATAGCTTTTGGAATGTAATGGCATATCCCTCCATCCCATTAAATAGGTTGATATGACATGACCTCTTCTAAATAAATATGATTCTAACACATTATGTGAGTATCATATGTACCAGGCCATATAACAAACAAATGTGTAAACCTAGAAAATAAGATATAATGTTTCATTGAGGCTAACATTATTGATCTGGGAACACATACAAAGGCACAAAAATTTAAAAAAATAGAATCTAACACATTAAATATATTCTCAAATACACTTCTGAAACACATAATAAATGAAGAAGGAAACACATCAAGTGTTCACTACAGCTATCAAGCACATCCAAAACTAACTCCACATCATAGTATTATAGTAGAGGCACACCCATTACATAAAAGAATTGGCATGTACCATACTAATGTTGCACCTAGACCACTCATCAAATTATCATAGCATGATAATTTTGATGATGATACAAATTAAAATTCACTCTTTATACAAACATACATAGATCATCATCCTATCCATGGTGTTCTGGTTGACAATGGGTTGAGCATTAGCATGTGAACTATGAAACTTTTATATCATTTGGGGTAATAATAGTAGGATATATTACCCATAGACATAATCATTTATGCTTTTAGTGGTCATGTTTAGAGATCCATTAGGGATATTATGATTCTATTATAGGTTGGACTAGCACATAAAGCCACTCGGTACTTAGTAGTACCTAGTGTAGACATGTTTGACATTTTATTGAGTAGGCCATGGTTATAGAATCTTTGATCCATCCCATATACAATGCATATATGCTTGAATTATGTACATGCAAATTAGTTGGTCAAAGTTGATGGTTTTCCATATGAGTATTCTTTACCTATCCTACAACAAGTTATAACATAATCACTAGTTATAATTCCAACATCATTACCATATATAGTATAGCTATAAATTATAGATTAGAGTATATATAATATGCATACATCACAGAGGTTAGTAGATAAAATAGTGTAGGTGATTTCTAATCTTATAATATTGACACATACACATACTCTCCCACAGAGACCATTACTAGAGAGACCCATATGTTAGAGATATGTCACAAATTCTAGAGCACCTTCCTCCACTCAATTTATGTCAATATCAGTATTATTGGGTTATTGGCATAGCTCACTTATGTCACCTATACCTTATTCTACCAGATGCATTCCTAAGAACCCTACAGTTCATAGGGAACCATAGTGAGGGACACAGATTCATATCACCACTACATATAGAAATATAAACATGGATTTCTCATTATATTAGATTATGGTATAATAATTTCCCTTTCACATAGCACACATGATCACAATTCCTTATTTGATAAAGTTCATAGTGATAGTGAGTCTCCCATGATACTCATCAATTAGTATGGTTCTTATCTTCTTTTACATACTTTATTTTCTCTTTCTTCTTGTGCATACTTTATTTTCTCTTTCTTCTTATGCATAGCTTATATCCATAAAATAAAAAAACAATATAATATGCCAAAACATAAAAACATTCAAATATTACTCATATATATATATATATATATATATATATATATATATATATATATATATATTGTATGAATTGTTATTTTTACACTTATTATATTTTCTAGACACTGCATATACTAACTATATTAGTATAGTTGGTTTTACCATACATACATTCTTCACTTATTCTTATTGACTGCTTGCAGATTGCTTACAAGACTCAGGTCCACTACAGTGATCTAGAATTACTATCATCTCCCACTAGGTGAATACAAATTGATTAATGATTATTCATTTTAATTCTCATACATTTACCCACTTGGGGAAATCTTATACATAGTTTCTATTACCAGGTTCCATACTTACATTCTTTACATTCTAGTTTTCACATAGATATATCTTGATATTGATCATTGCTACTCATACTCAATTTTTTTACCTAATATCACTATTTTAGACTTAGAATATATACATTATCTCTCTTACATAGATTTTTAATACATTAATGCATGCTTTCATTTCTAGGTTTCCTAGTTTAGACTTGATTGCATTCTTATGCTTCTTCTATTCGAGGGCATTTTAATATGCCACTATTATTTAGTTGTGAACCACTTATATTTATGTATGAATTGGACATGTGTCCATGTCCCTTGTATGTTTTTTCTTGATTATGTATGAAAAAAATTAAACATGTCATTCTATGTGTCTCGAAGCCAACTTGTTTATTGCTTGTGTATGTGGACATTCAAACATGCCCTCATATGTCTTCATTTCTTATATTTAGTGACATGTGCCTATGTCCCTTATATTGTGGCCCTTTAGCCTATTTTTTGTGACTAATGTGTTTTATGTGTATGCTTTCTTGTATGCATCATGGCCATGACATTTTTATTTGCTTATTATACACACTAGTTTTCAATGCCATGAGGGACCTCATGTATCTACCCCTCCTACTTGGGTGTTGTGATGGACATAATGCACCATCCCCCTAGGTAGATACTCATATATATTTTTAGACACATTGATTACATCTATCTTGAAACCCTTGTGAAATTATATAAATGACATACATCCTACATTATATACATATTCTCAAATTATCTTACATTATGATGTTATGTTTGCACATTGTATTGGTTTATCATGAAGTTATCATATATGCTCTAACTAACACATTTTTTATAGATATTTATTTTGAGGACAATTATTAAACAAGCTAAAAAACTACCCTCAAAATACAGGGAATTGATAGGGGTTGGTCATAGAGATCAGGGTCCTACAGTGCATTCACAAAACATTTTTCAACACACAGGCTTGGTTTCACAATATCAGAAATAGGTAAAACACAAGGAAAAATATGGAATCAAAAATCAATATAATGACATAGAATTTAGACTAGATAGACATTAGTTCCCATATAAGGACACTAGTCACACATGGAGATACTATCCAAGATGTGACACTACTATCCAATACCCCGAGTTTTATGGTAGTTAAGATTAGCCAAAATATTACACTAGATATAGTTAGGTTTGATAGTTATGCTCAAATTTTGTTCATATTCACACTAGTTTAGTTCAAATTCATATCACTTGCTCAGATTGGGGTCATCATGCATGGAATGATCATTCCCATATTTATTTTATACACTCAGGTATAGTTATTATAACTCAATTCAAAATAAGTATTCTCAGATATCATATTAGGGACAAGTGCACAACACATTATCTCCATATGCTCAGTTTTGCACATGTTGATCAAATGGAATGAAAAATTCCATGTCATTATCTATGTTGTATACACTTGACATCATATGTTAGGTTTTCAATAGTTTCATGCCTTACTCCATCTGCACTAGTTGGCATTTCTAAGTAGTTATAGAGCCAAAATACATAGTTAGATGTACCTAATTAGATGTTTCTAGTGATTTTCATAGTTTAGTTTCAAATTCATCTACTATACATGGGTGGGAAATGATTTATTCATAGCCTATTTGAGTTCTTGAGCCACCCACATGAGAGGGTTGGACACACTTTCAGTCCAATCCAAGCTATTCACAAGTCATAATCCACCAAGCAGGGGTGGGCAATGATGGTGTCAAAATTGGATTGAGTTATTGAGCCACCCACACATGAGGATTGAGTATGTTATTATATAATTCTAATCCATTCAAATATTTTATCACTATATACATGTACGTGCACACACACACACACACACACACACACACACACACACACACACACACACACACACACACACACACACACACACACACACACACACACACACACACACACACACACACACACAAACACACACACACACACACACACACACACACACACACACACACACACACACACACACACACACACACACATGTTATCACTCAACTCATTCATTATTTCACATACCCAATAAGGTGTATTCAATCCTTTCCTCTTTCCCATATCTTTACTCAATTTTACTCAGTTACATATTTATTCATCATAGTATTTGGATTTTGATATCTCTAAAGTAAGGACTAATTTATGCATGATTCATTTATAGGTCATGATTTGGATCATGATTCACATATGTAGACCCAACTTTGCATACACAGACCCAACATCACTTACTTAGACCCAACTTCACATACTCAAACTCAATTTTATAGGCTTCACTTCCTATATAATTCTAACTACACTTATTTTTTCCTTTATACTAGTCATTTTGTTTTGTTGCATTTCTAACATAAAGGCAGGGGGTAAATTTATTCACCTAAAAGTTGTATTTGAATGATAAGAGTTCTACTTGAGACAACATATTCCTAGGTTATCCCTATAACTATCCTAGATCCTATTATCACACTTTTCCATCCTTTGTGTGGAATACATGCATCCCTAGTCAACTAAAACACAATCTAGGACACTCATTTATAGATCTTAGCCATTGGTACCCACCAACCTACCAATTCAAAATTAACATCACACTAAGGACATTAGATCCATGTGGTTTTAGTGTCCCCAAAATAGAGCTAATGTTCCTTACCCTAACTTTCTTGAGCAAATATTTTCAAAAGGAAAACCCTCTTAAGATTAGACTAAGCACATTTTATTGTCTACACAAGTTATAGAACACTATAAGTACATGATTTTTATATATTTATCCACTAGATGTAAGTTATATGCAAAATACTTATTTAAACAAAAAATAAATAGAGTAAAATCAAGGTTATTAATCCTTATTCTACCCTAATTCTACATACTACCATCTATAACTATCATAATCTTAGATTTTCCATAATTCCAATCTCAAGCACAATCAACACATTAAGGATCACTATCATTCTGGCATCACTTTCATTTACATTAGCACTTAGGTGGGGAGAACAACATCGTGCTTCATTCCTCTTTAGATTATTGGTATGTAGGTAACTTTCTTCATAATGAGGTGTTGAGGATGTTCAACCTATCCTACTAATGGACATACTTTTTAGTTCATGCCTTACTTGTAAGGAAGATTAAGGTTTGCATCATAAATTAGCTATTACTAACATAATATAGAGTTTTAGACTTTGTCTACATAATAATATAACCTAGAAACACATATGCATGTGTACCTATAATTTAGGAGTATTCTTGCATAGAAGACACTAGCACCATTTTCGGGACAATAGAGCCATATGGAGCTATTGTCCAAGTGTGGCACTAGTGTCTAGGAAAGATTATAATATAGGGATCTATTTGATGACACTCAAACTTGTTTTTATCTCATTTTTTAGCACTCATATCTTCTATAATAGGTGTTTTCTAGATAATTCTCTATTTTCACATATTTATTACTATTTTTAGAAATTAAAAGCAAATCAAAATTTGTAACAAATTGGTGGTTATTTATTTCATATTATTTCACTTATTTAGACTAATTATCCATTTAATCAAACATAATATTTACATATATAAACCCTAAAGGGTTAAAACATATGGTCTTTAGTTTCTACCTACCTCATGGTATTTTAGAAACATGTAGGATTTACCTCTTTATTGAACCTTAGGAATCCAACCATCTATTTTTTTTGGTATATTAGTTAAAAATTATCATTGAGAATCTAATCATAGCTTATTATTGAAACTAGGTTTAGTGAGATATGGGAATGGTACTTCATCCATAGACAGTTCTTTGAAATATTAGGTTGATACTATCCAATAGACAAGAAAGTATCTTTGAAAGCCTACACTTTCAATTAAAACCTTTAGTATGACTTCTTTATATTTATTTTGAATAATTAATTAGATTCTAAATTTCACTATTTTTTTTGGTTATTTTCTATTCTATGTTGTATTGAAAACTTGTTATCTAGTAATGATACAAAGTTTGTGTTGTGTTTTGTAAATACATTGACCAACTTGACCTAGTTGCCTATTTGTATAGTTCTCTTTTCTATAACTAAAAGTAAATCATCTAGATACACCATTTAAAATTTTTCCTTACTACATCACTAAGTTAACTTGCTTGACCCAATATTTTACAGACTATTATATTTTACTTTATATGGAACTAAGTCAACCTTCTTGACCTAGTATTTTAAAGATAGTTTAGTTTTTCCTTTATATACTAATATTATAACCTATTTAGCATCATACCTAATGCATAATTTATTTTTGTCTTAGATTGATTAACTATCCATAGCTTAGTATAATTCTACATGGACATGTTCAACTCTATACTACCTAGCTAATCTAGTCTACTTATTATCTTATCATTTAGGCATTGTCCTATCCAACTACATATTAATTTTAAAACATAGTTCTTTATATTATCTAAACATAAATAGTTGATCCCATATAGTATCTAATAAACTTCATCTTATTTACATAATTTTACATCCTTAAACACAATTTTTAATTTCTTAGCTTTCTTGTTACCTTTTTTAAACATCATGAAATAAAATATCAAAATATTTATTGATAACCTTAACACATTTATGCAATACATGGGTTGATATTTTTTACCTAATTTAGCTACCCAAAATGACAATCACTCATGGTGTACTTTTTTATGTCATTCATCTATTGTTTACAACATGGTTCAAATCACCCAAACTAATAATGTGGATGGTTCTAATCCTTTTCTCTCTTCTTAATATACTACATTATCCAAACTACCTTACTAAACTATTGAGGTAATTGATACAATCTTAATTAATAATCTTACAAGGAATCCTCCAATAGGAAACATCTATACCCCTGACAATAGGAATGTTCCACCTACAACATTAACGCTCCTCTTAACAATCCTAATATTCCATTTTTAAATACTAATAATAAAAATACACAAATTAACACTACACAAATCCTTGCACAAATATTCTAACAAATGAACATTATGAAAACAACAAACACCTCTCAAATGGTGGTAATGCAACATAGTATATTACAAATGAAGATCAACCTCCTCTCATATTACCTCAAAATAATCAAAATTGTATTCCTCCTCCTCTTAGATATGCAAATGGGAATATCATTCCACAACCCATTATGCATAGTAAAATGCTTCAAAATATCCAAATTGAACCTTTAGCTCCTTTCTTTATCTCCATTAATATTGAAAACATTCTCCAGCTATTAAATATGATGGAACTAAAGATTCTCCATCTTTTCATAAGGAATTTGGTAATCTCTATAAGGAATGGATCCAAATAAATACCTTTATTACTACTAAAATTTTAGTTAAAACATTTACATGTGATGATTTATAATGGTATAATATTTTTCTCAACATTCCATAACACAATTATAAGATTTGGTTAATGCTCTAGTTAAGGAATTACAACAAAATCATCTTCTATAAAATTATCTTAGTCATTTTATCAATGCTAAGAATCAACCTCAGAATTAGCTCATGAATTAATCAAATTATGTAACTAATTATCTCATAAAGCACATCATAACATGAATGATGATAATATTTTAAATTATTTATCACTAATTTAACAACTTCACTTAAGTATAAGGTATGTAATTTTTATCCACAAACTTTAAACAAAGCATTTGATCAAGCCAAAAGGAAAATTTTCCTTCTAAAATAGTTTGAGCCAATTCATAGATCAACTAATGAATCTTTTCAAACCTAAACTAATGTAATTATAAGTAATAATCCTTAAAATAAATCAAGAGTAGTCAAATTAGATATCAAATTTCTTACCACCCACCTTTAAAGGTCCCATAAATGAAATTCTTTTTATTTCCATCTAAACCCTTCACCTATAATACTACTATATATGACCTTAATAAAAATTGTTGGTTTCATGTTGATGTTAATCACTATCATGAAACATGTTGTGGGATTGTCAAGTTTTTTATTTATTTTATGTTAGGATACACATTTGAACATGATATTATGATCAAATTGCATCATCATTATTATGTGAAAGCTTCCCAAAGAAATAATTTACCAATACCTATAATCTTATGAACCTTAAGAATATTCTTATACCTCTAATTTTAAACATTCAAATGATAATATTTTTACAATTGATGCTGATTATGATCATTATTATACCAATTCTCAATATTTGAACACAACAAAATTCAATTATAGACAAAAAAATTTATTACAAAGACCTTGTCACTAAACCTAAAAAACCCTCCATTAAAGAACAATTACTTAAAAATACTACTACTGCACCCACATATTCTAATCAAACAAGTAAATACTTCCACAACTAGAACACTAACCTACTTCTCCTAATCTTATGAAAAATATTGTACCTCATAAATATTGTACTAGTTCTTCATCCTCTAAATCACATTGGATTTTTGTGTAAGAACTTAATTTAGTGCCTTGTAGAATTCCCCTTATGGATTTAGCTCATACTTATCCATATAATCACAAATTAATTATTCAAAAATTACATAATATGGAAGTACTACTATCACTTTATTCATAAATGCCTTATAACGATCCTTCACTTACAAAAGTGCATACAATTAAAATCATTTCCACATCGTCTAAACCATCCATAGAATCTCTTGAAGCAGATATGATTAATGATGAATTTTTTTTTTGAGATGAAAATCCACCCCTATTTATTAAAATTATGATCAATAATACCCTTATTCAAAAATTCTTAGTAGATGAAGGATCATGTATTAATTTTACGTGTCTTTGGTTAATACAACAAATTATATACACAAAAGAAAATTTTAAATAAACACATCTCATGTGTAGATGATTTGATAAAATAAATCAAAAACCAACTATTTTTATTTGTATCCCACTTACTATTGGACCTAAGATAATTCGTACTAAGCCCATGGTTCTTGATTTACCACTATGTTAAAACATACTCCTTAGTCACCCATGGACACATTGTATGCAGGACATTTCTTCTTTAGATAGTCAATGCAATAAATCCATTCATAATAAAAAAATTTACCAACATGAAGTTGATCCTAATCCATGGAGTATACAAAATTACCAAATCTTAAATCTTAATATAGAGTTCCAACCATTCCCCACATTAATAGTGTACCTCTCCCTGAATTTGTTAACATGAATCCTGATTTACATGTTACTTTCATTGATTTTGATGATGATGAACCTAAGGAATTAAAAAAAACTTGTAATACCACTAAAATACTTCATTATATCATATAATGGATTATTTATTCTTTAGTTCCATGTGACTACACCATTCCTCTAATTGATGACATTACTGAAACTCCCCCTCCATGTAATTCACATGAAGATTCTTACATAAAATATGACTTTACATGTGATGAGTATGACATTTCCAAACTATTTAAATATCATTTAATCTTGTTTCCTCAAAAAATTAGTAATTAGGTGTTTCAACTACTGATTCTCCCATGGAAACATATGCATGCACTATTTATCATACTTATGATGATAATTATATCATGGTCTAAGCCCAATCATGAGATTCAGATGTACAATATTATCAAAAGACATTACAAAAATACATTCCTTCAACAATGATGTCCATGTCATTCACATATCATTTGATATTTAATTAGTACCTAAAGGTCATGTACCTCTCATTAATCCTACATTATTATATACCTCATGGGTAATTAAATAAATATTTACTCAAGAGTATTATGAACTTCCTTCACAAACTAATATAATAAAATATACTCCTCCTTTTTATGATCACATTTATACCACTAAGGCTATACAACTCAATACGAATGAAACTTCACCTATTAAATAAACTAAAATAAATATTACCAATCTAGTTAACTCTACTCAACCAAATATCCCCAATATAGAATTTGTAACCTCTATTACACCAAAAATTACCTTAGATGCTTAAGTCACTGATGTTAGATAAATACATTCTAAATATGATATCAATGGTAATCAAATAATTGATTTGGAAGAATATGTCAAATGTTATGGACCCTTACCTACACTTTCTAGTGATGAAGCTACTACATGGTAGAGAATATTAGCTTCCACACCAAAATCATAAACTTGGTAACTTTGAGTAAAAGGATCCATTTTTTAATAATTTCATTGCTAATGTGGATCCTAAAACACATCCTATTTCTTAAATCCCTATGGTTACATATTATTTCTAAGATGGAAATGTTATGCTTATTGAGGAAACTACCAAAATATAATATAGTACACCAACATGTCCTCGACCTATTACTATTTTGGATAATCTCACTCCTAAGGAGAAATTTAGGGTTTTATTTGATAAATATCATGAATCATTCACTTGTTTATATGAATATATGTCAAGAATTAATCATAGCATCAATGTTCATAATATCATCACTTATTTGGATGTTAAATCCATTAGACAAAAACAAAGAAATCCCCCCCTTTAAAGTTATACTTTATGTCACAAATAAATAATTAAAATTTTGGATGCTAAATTCATTAGACCCATGGACTAATCAAAATGGGTATCAAACATTGTTCATGTTCATAGAAAAGTCACAATGGTTTTTCATATATGCATTGATTTTTGTAATCAAAATTTATTGTGTCCAAAATAGAATTTTTCCTTACCTTCAATAGATTGTATCATTGATTCTACCACTAGGTATGAAATTTTATCACTTATGGATTATTTCTCAAGCTATAGACAAATTCACATAGCTCATAAATATCAATATAAAATAACATTTACTATAGATTGGGGCACTTATTTCTACTTTAAAATGCCTTTTGGTATAAAAATGTTGGACCCATATATCAACATGCAATGGCCCATGTTTTTCACAATATTATTCAAAAAATTGTTTAAACTTATGTGGATGACATCATTGACAAATATAAAAGTTGTAAAACTAACCTTCGTGATTTAGCTATCAATTTTTTTTGACTCATTAATATAAAGTTATACTCAATCTAAATAAATGCATATTCAAAATTATTTCTAGTAAAATTTTAGGTATTATAGTTTCCCTTTGAGGTATTGATGTCCATCCTACTAAAATTAAAGCTATCATCAGCATGCATATTCCTCGTTATATTCTTAAAGTATGAACATACCTTGGAAAACTTAGGGAAATTCATTGGTTTATTCCAAAAATGGCTTATCATATTTATTCCACCAATTTTCTTTTTAAAAAAGGTAGTGCTCTAGAATGGATGGATTCATGCCAAAACTCATTTAATAGTATGAAATAAAATTTGCTTCATCCTCTCACTCTTTGTATACATCCATTAATTATATATACATCCTCAAGCCCCATATCAATTGGGAAAATGCTTTCTTGACAAGATGATACTGGTAAAGAATATGATATTTACTATACTAGTTGAGGTTTAATCAATTATGAAAAATGTTATACCAAGGTAGAAAATTATTGCCTTGATATGAATTTTTCATCTAGAAATCTCCATCATTATATGATTAATCACACCATTATGTCATTTTCCATTCTAATCCACTTCATCATTTATTCCCCAAAGATTTATTACAAGGATATATAATCAGCAAATGGATGGTCCTATTGATGAAATTTGACCTTTAAATTTTAAAAAAAAATATATATGAAAGAACAAGTCATAGAAAAATAACTCATTATGGCTTCCTTATCAGATACAAACTATATACAAGGGAAATTGAAGATGATCTATAAATCAATGCTAACTTAGAGAAGATAAATCACACTTACCCTTCTACTTGTTGGTACTTTTAGAAAATTGGGGTTATGAGAAAGATGGATATGTAAGCCCTAACTGTTGGGGATCAACCAACAATGTTGATTACACTATGAAAGAAATTAATGCAGAATTAAACTAGAAAGATAAGTAACTAGAATCAAAAATATATCAAGAAGAAGAGATATAAGAAACCTTGAAAACTTGTATTAAACTCTTTACAGAAGGAATGCAATTGAAGAAACTTCTTTTCTTCCACTCCTCTGTCAGATGTACAGATCTCTCTCTAGATATCTTTCCCTCAAGAGCTCTCTCTCTCAAGTACAATCACAATTCACACCTTGAATTGTCTATCTTACAATATCTTGTACTGTTCTTGACCAATTCAACAATTGTGTCCAATAAGCTATGAAGATTTAATCCTATATATAAAATTAGGAAACATGAGCATGCATTTACAACCAATAGTTATACCTCTTAAACAAGGGCTCTAAAATAGTCTTACTAATAATAGAGATGTGGACTTAAGACTATCACTTAATCCTAACATGCAAATAATCCGTTCTGTCCACGGAAATAGCTTTCTAGACGCACAGGTAACCGACATCAGTTCCTACCTACTTGCACCTAACCAACATCAGCCGATTTCTACCGACGCCGGCATCTCCTGAACCGCTCCTAACCGACGTCAGTCACTCTTGACTGACACCGATGACTGTGTAAACCTGTAACTTCTGAAATCCACTCACTTGGTGAAGCTCTTAGCTCCACACCTTAACAATCTCCCACTTGGAGATAAATAGCTACACCAGTACCTGTACAACAACATCTTTTAGCTCTTCCATCTTCAACTCAATCATGAAGACCAACAGAAGTTGAATGAAGATTCAACTTCTCCTTTGTAACCAGCTTGGTTAACATATCTATAGGATTCTTATTTGTATGGATCTTCTCCAGCTTCAAATCACCATCCTCCAATACTTGTCTTATGAAGTGGTACCTAAGTTGTATATGCTTTGTTCTTGAATGAAAGGCTGAATTCTTAGCCAAATGGATTGTACTCTGACTATCACTATATAGTCTGCAACTCTCTTGCTCCTTTCCAAGCTCTTCCATGAACTGTGTCATCCATATCATCTCTTTGCTAGCCTCCATGACTACAATATACTCTACTTCTATAGTTGACAAGGCAACAACCTTCTGCAACTTTGATATCCAGCTAACCGTCATTCCACCTACAGTGAAAACATACCCTATGGTGCTTCTCCTGCCATCCAAATCACCTACCATATCTAAATCTACATAACCATGTAGAGAAGTATCTGAACCTCCATAGCACAAATGTCTACTACTGGTTCCTCTCAGATATTTAAGGATCCACTGAACTGCTTTCCAGTGCTCCTTCCCTGGATTGGCCATATACTTACTTACAACTCCCACTGCTTGGGCAATATCCGGTCTAGTACAAACCATTGCATACATTAAACTCCCTACTGTGGAAGAATATGGAACTCTACTCATGTACTCTACCTCATCATATGAATTAGGACATTGTTCTTTACTCAATTTAGAATGTCCAGCCAAAGGTGTGCTTACCGGTTTTAAATCCTGCATATTGAACCATTTCAACACCTTGTCCACATAATCCTCTTGAGACAAAATCAACATGTGATTTTTCATGTCTCTCTTAATTCTCATGCCAAAGATTTTTTTTGCTGCTCCCAAATCCTTCATGGCAAATGTGTGAGCTAATTTCAACTTAAGCTCAGAGATATCCTACATGTGTGATCCTACAACCAGCATATCATCTACATACAACAACAGAATGGTATATCTACCATTATCCAATCTCTTAAAATACATACAATGGTCAGATTGGCACCTACTGTAGCCATGCTTAGTCATAAACCTGTCAAATCTCAAATACCACTATCTAGGAGCTTGCTTGAGGCCATACAAGCTTTTCTTTAATTTGCACACTAACTTCTCCTTACTTTTGACCTCAAATCCTTCTAGCTGATCCATATATATTTCCTCATCCAAATCTCCATGAAGAAATGATGTCTTAACATCAAGCTGCTCGAGATGCAAATCCTCAATAGCAACTAAAGACAATACAACTAGTATAGAAGTCATTTTAACAACAGGAGAAAAAATCTCACCAAAATCAATACCTGGCTTTTGTGCAAATCCTTTCACTACCAACTTGGCCTTATATCTCATCTGTCCATTCTCACCTTCCTTCAACCTGTAGATCTATCTGTTCTTCAGTGTCTTCTTACCAGCTAGAAACTCAACCAAATCCCATGTTTGGTTCTCTCTCAAGGACTCCATTTCCTCAACCATGCCACGCTCCCACTGACTCTTAGATTCCACCTATATTGCTTCTTCAAAACTCTCTAGTTCTGCACCATCAGTTAGCAATAAATATAATAATGAAGGGGAATATCAAATTGGAGATTTACATACCCTTTTTGACCTCTTGATGGGTGTTTGAGACTCATTCACAGCATGCTATCCACCCAAATTCTCTGACAGTGACCGACCTCGGTCACTTCCAGGCCTATTACTGGCCGATGTCGATTCTTCATGACCGACGTTGGTTCCTGACCTGCCAACGTTAGTCACTGTGTGACCGACATCGATTCCTATATTGCTGACGTCGATTCTTGCTTGACCAACGTCAGTCTCTGTGTTTTCCTGTTTGTGATAAAATTTTCCTACGAGCTCATTTTGGACCGTCACTTCATCTAATTCTCCATTGCTCTACCCAGATTGATTCAGCTTCCTAAGATGATCACTATACATCACTTTTTCATTGAAAACAACATCACGGCTCCTAATTACTTTGTTAGTTCCTAGATTCCAAAACTTGAATCTGAAATCATTAGAGCCATAGCCAATAAATGTGCACCTCATAGACTTAACATCCAGCTTCTTTCTATTTTCCTTATCAACGTGCACAAAGGCTTCACAACCAAAAACTTTGAGAAATGAGAGATCTACCTTTTTACCTGTCCATGCCTCTTCTATAATTCCACCATCTAGAGCTATAGAGGGTCCTCTGTTAATTAGGTACACTATAGTATCCACAGCTTCTATCCAAAACTCTAAGGGCAAACTAGCATGCAATCTCATACACCTTGCACGCTCCATGATTGTTTTGTTCATCCTTTCAACAACTCCATTCTACTGAGTTGTCCTTGGAACCATCCTTTGCCTACGTATTCCATGCATATAAAAATACCAGTTGAACTTATAGCTACAGAACTCACCACCATTGTTAGATCTCAGGCACTTCAATCTTCTACCTGTTTCATTCTCAACCATAGCTTTCCAAATCTTAAAATTCTCAAATACATCGGATTTCTTCTTAATATAATAGACCCATACCTTTCTTGTAGCATCATCTATGAACAAAACATAGTACTGTGATCCTCTAAAAGAAGCAACTTGAGCCAGTCCCCACACGTCTGTGTGAACAAGCTGCAACTTATGTTTCTTCTTTGTTGACCTAGTCTTGAGAAAACTCACCCTCTTCTATTTTCCAAACAAACAATGCTCACAAAATTCCAGATCTATGCTTTTCAAATCTGAAAGCTTACCTCTTGACTTAAGAATAGACATCCCCTTCTCACTCATGTGGCCAAGCCTTGAGTGCCATAATTTCGCATCCACATTTGAAGTAGATAATATATAAGGAGAAATATTAGTAACACAATTACATAAATAGAGAGTACCTACTCTCTTACCTTTGGCCATTACAAGTGTACCCTTGGTCACCTTCCAAGATTTAGCTGTGAAAGTTACTGTACAACCCTCATCCCCTAACTTTCCTATAGAAATCAAATTTCTCCTCAAGCTAGGAACATGCATCACATCTCTCAACACCCATGTGTTGCCATTCTGCATTTTCAGCTGCACTTTTCCTTTGCCAATAATTTTACAAGGCTCATCATCCCCTAAGTACACTATTCCAAAATCTCCATGGACATAGTCACTAAAATATTCTCTATTAGGGGTAGCATGAAAAGATGCATCAAAATCTAACACCCAAGATTTTATATTATTATGCAAAGAGAATATTAAGGCATCTTGTGCAATACCTGTAACCTTTGCTTCTTCCTTTCCTTCATGCTGATTGTCCTCCTTAGGCTTTGACCAGCAATCTCTGCTTATGTGCCCAATCTTTCCATAATTCTAGCATTGTGGCTTCTTGCCATTTCTGGATCTGGATGTACCTCTCACCTTTGACTTAGACCTTGATCTCCTCTTTCTCTTCTCTTTTTGCCTTCCCCTGCTCTCAAAACTTAAAGCATTCCCTGATGTTTCCTCTGTGCTTTTCCTATGAATTTCTTCATTCAAGATCACACTAACAACATCCTCTACTTTTAAAATATTTGAAGCAGATGCAGTATTAGAAATTGCCATTACCAAGCTATGCCAACTTTTAGGCAAAGAACATAATATTAAAAGATCTTTAATTTCATCATCAAACACTATTTTGACTGAACTTAATTGATTAACAATTCCATGGAAATCATTCAAATGATTAGATACAGATCCAGCTTCCTGCATACGCAAATTAAATAACTGCTTCATAAGATATACCTTATTTGAAGCTGAGGGTTTTTCATACAAATTTGCTAAAGTAGTCATCAACTCTACCATTGTCTTTGCTTGTGATAAATTAGATATCACAGTAGATGTCAGACTCAGTCTTATAGACCCTAGAGCCTTTCTATCAAGAACTTCCCATTCTTCATCATCCATGTCTTTGGGCTTCTTTGCAATCCCACCTAATGGTAAGTATAGATCTTTATGATACAGATATTCCTCTATCTGCATTCTCCAATGTTGATAGTTCTTGCCATTAAACTTCTCCATTCTCAATTTACTTTCTTTGGCCATTGCTTCTCCCACTCAAACAGAAATCCCTGCAGAAACCCCTGTGAGTACCCTATAATCAATACACACTACACAAATCTGAACCACCTGTTAGTGAACCTGAGCTCTGATACCACTTGTTGGGGATCAACCAACAATGTTGATTACACTATGAAAGCAATTAATGTAGAATTACACCAGAAAGATAAGTAACTAAAATTAGAAATATAGCAAGAAGAAGAGATACAAGAAACCACCTTGAAAACTTGTATTAAACTCTTTACAAAAGGAATACAATTGAAGAAACTTATTTTCTTCCACACCTCTCTCAGATGTACAGATCTCTCTCTAGATCTCTTTACCTCAAGAGCTCTCTCTCTCAATTACAATCACAATTCACACCTTGAATTGTCTATCTTACAATATCTTGTACTATTCTTTACTAATTCAACAATTGTGTCCAATAAGCTATGAAGATTTAATCCTATATATACAATTAGGAAACATGAGCATGCATTTACAACCAATCGTTATGCCTCTTAAACAAGGTCTCTAAAATAGTCTTACTAATAATAGAGATGCAGACTTAAGACTATCACTTAATCCTAACATGCAAACAATCTGTTCTATCCACAGAAATAGCTTTCTAGATGCACAGATAATCGACATCGGTTCCTACCTGCTTGCACTTGACTGATGTCGGCTGATTTTTGCCAACGCTGGCATCTCTTGAACTGCTCCTGACCGACGTCGCTCACTCCTGACCGATGCTGGTGACTGTGTAAACCTACAACTTCTGCAATCCGCTCACTTGGTGAAGCTTTTAGCTCCACACCTTAACACTAACCAATGGGTCCCTTACCTTACTGGACATCTCTAGAGGGGTTTTTAAAGCATCTAGTGAAGCAACACCATGTAATAACCCTATCTAGGTCCTATGTTTTCTTAATCACAAAGTAAATGCAAAGTGAACTAAAATATAACCTAGTGCTCATCAAAGATTATGGTAAGAAATGGGGGTAATAAAATTAAAATTAAACATGCATAGAATATATACACTTAAGCCAATGTATATGAAATCCTAATGCATGGAGAAAGAAGCATATATGATATAAATTCAAATTTATATAGTTTAACAAGGAGGAAAAAAATCTTAGGAATACCTACCTTGATGATGAACCCACTGAGCCTCAATCTCTCCCTTGGCCAATGGTGCTTTGCAAGAGGTTGTTATGTATGTTTAAGAAACTAAGGATGTATAATGGATTATACTTTATCCAAGGACCTCCTAGTGAATCCCAATTTTTCATAAGATAAGATTCTTATCTCCAATGGTAAAAACCTAAGTAAATTTTTCCTCAAATAGAATGGTGGATAAGAAAATTTGAAATAATAATGTTATTATTTTATCTCTCTATACAACATAATAGAAAAGATGTGTATATATAGTTAGATTTAATCCTAAATCCTTCTAAAATTTTAGACAATAGAGTCAACCCAATAAAACTTGTATCCTTAATTAATAAAATCAAATTAGGTCCTAGACTAGGTTAGCCAAGGTTTACCTAGTCACGTAACATGTTAATATGTTTTTAAATATAGGGTTGGCCTTGGCCAAATTTATTCACTAAATGTAAAAAAAGATTTTCTAGCTTAGCTAAGCATTGCTTAGGGCAGTGAATTGCTTGGAGGAGTGTGTAAGGGAGATGTCAAAGATTAGGAGAGGCTTATGTTGGTTTCAAGTGGTGGTATAGGAGACAAATATATTATGAAGCACCAATGATTTTACAACCCCTTTAATAGTATACCCTTTAAGGTGTGCACTCAGATAGATTGAAACTTAATGGGTTAATGTAAGAGAGGAAGAATCAGTGTTTGATAAATTTTTAAAATATTATGTGTATATAGATGCCCCACTTGAATCTCATCACATGTCATAAAGTTGCAACATGGGATGGTGATTTGGGAAAATAATATAGAAACACACAACAATGAAGTTGAATAAATTGAATTAAGAATTAAATAACATAGACTAAAGGATAAAATTGAAAAACACATAGCTTAACTTAATATTGGAGAAGAGGAAGTGAGAGAAATGTGAAGGTGTCAAATGTAGGGAACATTAGGTGAACCTTTAAAAATAATAAAAAATAGATATTTTTTAAAATATACATGTAATGTGTGGAAAGATTCTCTACACTTTCAATATTCTAGAACATCTTTTGGTTTTTAAAAAAAAAGATCTAGTAGAAACAAAGTTATAGTGTAAAAATGGAATATAAATCTAAATAATTGACATGTAAATTATTTTGAATAGTAAATATAAATAGGGTGAAAATTAATTCATTTTTTATTTTACTATTTAAGGAAAATATTGCTCTGAGAGACCCAATTTGAGCTTATAGAGTATCATGGTGAGGAGACAACAACTATGATGTGGAGGATACCTAAAAACCATGGTGGGTGTAGTTCATGTAAGTGAATCATTAATTTGAAAATTTTGAGTAATTTTTATTAAATTTAATCTAAATATATAAAAACAAATGTTAGGAGGCCAAATGTAGACACCAAAAATGACCCTAGGAATTTTTTAGGTAGACTAGGTGTAGAATGTGGTAATGGGTAGGAAAATATTCGACCAATAAATGCCTAAGGCATATATGGAAAATGATAAAAAAATAAGTCATCACAATCAAAGAATAAAGTTGACCCTATCAACTTAGTTTGTAAGGTGAGATAATTTTAGGGAGCTGACTACATAGTAGTGGGCCAATCTAGTATCATTAGAGTTGGATAAATGCATAGTATAGGGATGATCTAGTTGAAAATATGGAAATTGTTGACACAGTACCTTTTGGCCAATACAATGCATACCATGTGGCCAATGTACTTTTTTGAAAGAGGTTAGCTTTGTAGTAGAAGGTCAATATGGTATGGTAAGAGTGGAAAGGGTCTGATTTAGTATTGAATATCCTAATATCATCTGTAGGATGGGTCAAATATGTAGCATAAGGCTAATGTAGAACTGTAGAAATGGGATAGGGTTTATTTAGTATTAAATAAGACAATTTCATATAAAAAGTGGAATAAATAAAAACACGACCAAAAAAGATGATGAATTAGTTAATTTATATATTTTTTAGAATATTTAAGAATATATTTTATTATTATGACATCAAGATATAATAAATTCACTATTGTTTGATGTTTTATAAGGGTGACAGAGATTTTGGGTCCTAGTTTATGTGTCTTAGCTACTAGATTTATTGGAGTGTTTTTTAGACATGGATAAAGCTTATATGGTTTCCTTATTTTCTAGAGGCATCATGGAGATGAGACAAATCTCATTGAGTGTTGATATAATTTTCATGTTCCTAGGATCAAGGGAATGATTGACCAACACTTTACAATGACATGTGGATGGGGAATACCATAGAAGTGGTGATCACCTTGGAGGATTTACATGTGTTGATTGGACTTCTTATTATTGGGACTCTACTGATATGTGATACATTAGATTCAAATGATGAGATATGAGCCATAACATAGTGGGAGACATGATCAGATATGATTTATCCTAGTTTTTATATTGGCTTATTTGATGTTTATATTACGACCATTTTAGATATTTAAAAGGCATTGAGAGTACTTATGACAACATGAGTGTTCTAACACAAATTATATGGTAAGGTACCATTGTAAGAAATAGCCTTGTGTCAGTCTATCCTAGATTAGGGTGTATTGTATGTTCTTGGTTTTATGATTTGGGTCTAGATCATGCACTATATTTATGGTATGTTGAATCAATGGTAGAAGATGATGGGTCCCATTATTTTTTTGAGCACATAAATCTATTAGAGGTTCCCTATATATTGATCGACTAGGTTACCTCATGAGGTTGATGATAGGTGACCTCAAGTGGTACTATGGAGGTAGTACCATTTAGTACGTGTCATGCCCCATGTTCCATATTTATATACTATCAAATGAGGTTAGATAATTTGGTAATTGTACACTCACATTATTTCCATATAGTTGAGTTGGGCCACTATTGATATTATTTTGGCACATGTGTACATCATGGGTCATTACACTTCATGTGTGGAGCCACATCTAATAGATCATATAACAAAAAATTTGGGACATATAAATCTAGTGACCCCTATAGTAATGCATACTTATTAGGCATGAAATGTTATAGAGATGGCAGGGAGAGGAGATGTAGGGGTATCAAACATAATACATATTGTTAGGTATCTATGAGTGAGGTCTTAAATAGGTCAGGAAAGATAACATGAGGTGGGAGGAGATGATGCCATAGATTTGGATGTTGGGTATGGGGGAATGGGATCACAATAAGGATGAAAATGGGCATTGCAATATCATTAGAGATGTATACACCATCAATGAAAGGCAACATAGATATTTGTTGTCGCACATGGTGATCATATAGTGATGATAATACTTAACTAGTCTATAGAGAAGACACTAAGGAGGATACTACAATAAGATCAAGTGATGACTCCTATTTTAATGTTTTTGAAGATGAAATTGATCAAGGAAGTTCTTGATAGGTGAGAAGATGGTGACACCATGGTCGGTGATACTAACACTAGTAAGAAATTCTTTAATTTGGTTAATGTTTTTGACATATATCACTAGTTAAATTATTGCTTATGATAGATAGATGGTTTTGAGATATATATAGATGTGATCTAATGCATATTTCATATTTCATTTTTTAGATACTTATATATAGGAGGTCATATGGGTATCCCTAATTTTGGTTGCACATCATAACACTTTAGATGGCGTGGTTGCACCTTATGACCATACCGCTTTAGCTGATCCCATGGTTCCCTCTACTATATATCATGTTGGATATTTTATACTAGTGGGAGAGGCTACATAATATATGTAGGCACTAGGTGATGTTTTAAAACCACCTACAGGGGTAAGAGATGAAGAGTATTAGGTTTAGTAAGCCTTAACACAAGAGCAAGCTATGCACATGGTGACCACAGTATAGATAGGACAATTACAGGCTGAGGTGTCCAATTTAAAGGGTTAGGTTGATGTATTTAGATCTTGGACAACCTCTTTATAGTGTACCATTTAGAGGGGCTAGTCATAGGCATCCATGTGTAGCATGTCCATGCCATATAATAGACATGATGGAGCATAACTGTAGATCTAAAGCTATTTTATTTTTTACTTGTATATTATATATATTGATAATTCATTGATCCATGATTTGTAGTTATATTTGTATGTATATATATGGATATATTTCGTTTCTAACACATGTATTTTCATTTTGTTGTATACTATGTGAAATATGTGGTGTATTTTTTTTTTACTAGCATAATGTTATACACATGCATAGTTAAAAATTTTAAAAAAAAATTATTTGGAAAATTATAAATAATCAAATAAATGTAACACACATTATATCACAATGGGAAATATGTAAAGACAAAATATGAATAGATATAAGAAACCAAAGTGGGAAAGTAAAAGGTAACAAATCTCTTAAAACCATGTAAAACTATTTTCTCCAAATTAGAACAATATAAAATCATACTATATCACATTGATATGTATGAAAATTGTAGATAAAATGGAAGACACATATATATTTTTATACAAAGGAGAGACACTAAGAGTTTAGTGACCATGAAAATACAAAGGATACTTGCTCACAATAAATATAAAGTTGTATAGGAAAATAGGTGAGATACTAATATCAACTTATGATGGTTATATGAACAAGAAATGTAAAATGGACCTACTTATAGCTTTTTTTTTAATTCTCCTTATCACAATCTACTCACCTATTGGACCCTAATCGACCTCAGCTCTATCATGAGGCCAAATATGGAGTTTAAGATTTGAATTGAAATAAGATATGTGATATTAATCACATCTTTTGGTGTTATTATAATTTTTATTTTGTATTTTTCCTTTTGAAACATTGCATGTTGGTTAAATGATTTAGATTTTAACTTTTTTTATGGATTTTAAAATTTTTATGGCTTTTATGATTCCTCCATATGGATTTGGAATAACCAACATAAGTGATAAAAGTGATACACATTAATAATATTTATAATTTGGTTTAAAGGTGACTAAGTAGCTAGAGATATGATTGACTAAACGCTTAGGCTTACTTATGAACCAATATGTAATCTCAAGTTTCAATCCTATGTATGCTTGGTTTGTGCAAGGAAGATAAGGGAATTAATTAAGTCCAAAATGGATTGCTATCTAGTAGTGGTATAATGATAAGTGTTGTTTTTGAACTGGTCATATGGTAGATATAAAATAATAAGGGAATTAATATTCTATAACCAAGTCACAATAATAATTATTTTGTTTTTGAGGGAGATAACATATGAAAGAATCATTGTAAAAACAATATAATATATGAAATAAGTGCAATAAAAAACATAATTTTACATTCATGAAAATAATTATAAAAATACATAATAAAAGGTGAAAGAGAATGAAACCATATAAACCACATAAATCATGATATAATGATCCATGTGAAATAGATAACTGAAATCAAACTTAACACAAATTCAAGTGTATAAGATATATAAATATGTAGCACAAATCCAATCCAAATCATAAAGTGGAACAATGTAAAATAAAACCATGTCATGTTAATAAATACTTATATATTTGACCAAAAATATTATCCATAACATCTAAAACATTTCTATGAACTTGAATTCTAATGCTAGCCAAAGTCTCTTCATTATTCATAAAAATTTATGAAAAGACTTTCTTTTATATAATCTCAATATAAAATGTAGGTGTATATGATGAGGAGTAATGATCATGTGGTATCTCATGAGTAGGATACTCAAGGTGAGGCATAGATATCTCTATGGGAAATGTATATATGGGACAAAAAGGAGATACAACCTATGGATAAGGAGGAGCCTTCTTGTGTGTGTAACCTATATAAATAAGAAATAATCATGTGGGTGTCGACCATGGGAATTCACAAAGATACAACTGGAGATATCGATAGAGATGAGTATGATGTGCACCTCACTAGTGCCAAATATAATTACTTCCCCATATTTAGGGGTATACTTTAGTAATATCTTAGAAAGAGGTATGGCCTTATCTTTGGGTTGAGCAGTGGATAGGTACAATGTGTTGATATATTGCCTAAGTTTTTGTTAATGAGTGGAAGAGTGGTTATTTTTCCCTTGAAAATAACAAATATATATTTTATTAGACTTTGGAGGTCTACTAACTAAAGGGGTGGAAGGAAAATCCTAGGGTGGCTACTATAACTTGCAATATTTGGTCCAATGATCAGTAACTTTGAGGATATCACAATAAGGCTGATATACCCGCTTTGTGAGAATGGGATAAAGATATGGTAAGACAAGAAGGCCATTACCAATAAAAGGTGGTGTTGGAGTAGAAACTAAACTAGGCTCATAAAAAGGCTAGGTTGGTAGTACAATAGGTTTAATTACAATGGCTAACATCTCTAGAGGAAGCAAGCTATACTATTAATGGTATCTATTAAAGTGATAAGGTCCTACCATGTCATGATCCATGAGCATATTACTGAGAGGCTCTCATATGACTAGAGGTTTACCATGTGAGTGATACATCTTTATGTTATGAAAAATAGTAGAAATACAAGTATTAGGTTCTATAAAGGAAGGGATGATAAAATATGAATGAAATAATGATATCAAATAACTTCTACATTTCTAGCTTGGATAAATATGTCTAAAAAGTGGTCATCTAAAGCATAACCATCATCATAATTAGTTTTATACAATTGAATGGTACATGTAAGAATGACTTCATTTTCAAAGGAACCATGATGTATAGAGTGTTTATTTTTTGTTAAGAGAACATGTATGTCATTGCCAGGTGATTGATGAGATTGAGGTTACAAAGAAGGAACATGTTGGGTGATGATGTGAGGGGATATATCATAGGTTTTAATCTTGAGTTTTATCTCATCTGACTCTAAGAGGCTAGGTGTAAAGTTATTAATTAATTAAAGGTGACCATTATAACATCAAGTGGAATCAACTGGATAGTTGAAAAGTTGGGATTCCTAAAATGGGACACTATGCAAAGGTTCAAGGGCAGGCATTTTAAATACACCAAATTCTTGTAATTATTTTGAATTTCAAGGGTTTGTGTCTATTTTAATTTTTTATATAGCTCCATTGTGTGCTAATTTCATGCATTAACATGTATAAGAGGTGAACGTTCGCATATAATCATCCCAAGGTCAACAATGTAAGACGTTATAAGAAAGTGTAAAGTTAAATATCATAACCTTCACATGAAAGGTAACAAGAGGAATGGTAATAGGAATCCAAACACAACCTGGAGGGGGAATTTACCTTTTGTCATATCTTTGGCATGTACTATGAGTACATTTGAGGTTATATTCAACATATCTAAATGTCTTAATGAATTCAAGGTATGAAACATAAACACCTAAACCTTCATCAAATAAAGCACACTTAACTTAGATATCGCTGATTTGGATGCTAATGAATAGAGGCAGACCATCCACATGAAGAAATATCACATCAAGAATCATGGAAGTGATAGGGAAATTAAGTGAGAGAGAAGTGTCTATTGTTTCATCAAAATGGATACACATCTCTTCACATTTTTGAAGTATACTATCTTTGGATCTAGGTAAGGTAGATTCACATCCTAAACTGGGAGGATGAGGGATGTTCATTTCTAATAATAATTATACTAGATGGTTTTGATTATGGGGAGAATTTTACATTAATTATAAGAAAGGTATTTGAGATGGAAGATGATAAATTTCCATAATGGGATCCCATTCTTCATAAGACATGGGAGGATAGTTAGATATAGGTGCATAGTGTTACAATATCTCCTAGGAAGGAGGGTTGGAGGTATAATTGAACTTGTGTTAATAGGGTATAGATGGTTTAGGTTGATTAAAAATGGGTTGAGTTACTTTGGTGATGTGGTGGGTGGTTTAATTATTTATTATGGTTGGTTAGAATAAATACCATTAGAATTTTGGAGTATGTTGTCTTATTGTGTGGACATTGGGGGAAGAGTAGAAATGGTATGAGAGGTGGACTCAAGTTGTGTGGTTGGAGGTGATGCTTGTAGGTTTATAAGTTCATCTTCACCCAATTCCATTAGATGGGATGGGGAAATGTCTTCAATGATGTGGAATTGTTGAGAGATGGGATGCATATGTGTTGGATTGGAGTCAATAAAGGAAACTACTCTTCCCATTTTAGTCATTTTAACCATGTTTTCATCATTGGTAGTGAGGTATATTATACTTTCAACATTGTTTGTAGAAAGAGAAGGTTATTTGATGTCATCTTAGTGGTTTGGAAGATAATATTTATAGAAAACAAGATAAGAATTAGATTGGTTTAAAGTTTAGTTTTTATTTTGCATTTTATGGGCTTTAAAAGTTAAGTCATATGCTTGTTGATGCTTTTGAATAAGGGTCTTGTTGAATATTCTGAACACAAGTCAAAATAGGTCAAACCCTATAATAGAAATTTTTTATAGGGGTCTATTAGGGTCTTATAAGTGTACCATGGTGTTAGATAAGGGTATTTTTATGTGTCATTAGCTTTATCATATCCATCTTTATCCCCTTATGTCATTTATTTCAACCTAAGGTCATGTTTGGTCCATTTAATGAAATTTCCACAACTTTCCTAGAAGGATAAGTGTTATAAAGTATCATTCAATGTCATGCATGTCAGATCCTTATCAGATATGTTAGTCCTAACTAAAAACTTGTTGGTACTACATTGAAATCAAGAAAATAGTTGGAAAGGAAGAAGTTTTGGTAGTTGTATGGTTTTTACAAGAGCATGACACGTGTGGTAGGATTATATAGTTAATCTCCAACTCCCCTAAACTCAATATCACATTTGATCAACTTTGAAACACTTTAAAATGGATTAAGACCATTTTTTTCTTTGATCACTACATTAGGTAGGTAGAAATAACCAACTAGTTTGGGTTTAGTACAAACAATAGGGGTTGATTCAGATCAAATGCATTTGGTGGTAGATAGTAATTATTATCACTTGTATTTTCACCCTTTGAGGATATGTAAAATGTATCCTCATGCAATTTTCATGATGGAATCACCTATAGTATTGTGGGTAGCCTATGAAATGAGGTGAATCTCTAGATAGGGCTAGCTCCCTTGATGTACCACTTTGGATTACAACTACACTAAACTTGGGGGGGTGAAAACGGAGAGAAATAACTAAAATAAAACTAATATAAGTGAGGTGATACACCAAATAACATGATGACATCTAACCATATGCATGTTACACTTGAAATCAAAGGACAAACTGAACATATACTTATCCAATCTTCATCTTCTCACATCAATGTTACATTATGAGGTTATGGATGAATGTGAAAATCTAGAAGGACTAGACAAGAGGCATATGAGGTAACTAATGAATATGATAACTCACTAAATCTTAGACATTTCCTAAAACACTTCACATGCCCTACAATAAGAAGATTTCCAACTATAAATATATGATAGAATGAAATAACACGTTAAGAAATCCATAGACTTCACTTATACAAATTCAAACATTCTAAATGAACACACTAAGAATAGTTATGGAGGAGGTAAATATATATATTATTATTGATCAAAAGTATACATTTGATCATGGATTTACCATACTCATTTGGAGCACCCAATATAATGCCAAAATGGATAGTTTTTATAGAACTTGAGAGAGAGAAGAAGAGAGAAGTCTAGAGGTCACAAGGAAACTTGTAAAGCTAATAAAATTAGTTATTTGTGCATGAGAAGATGATGTGGTATGAACCATGCAAGGTTAGGAGATATAAGTGTCAATCCAAGTCATAAACTTCATGAAAAGTGGCAAGAAAATCCTCATTCTACTCAAAAAATCTACCTACATGATTAACCCTTTTGAAAAGCTTTATAACTAATTGGGATAAGATCTGATGATTGGAATGAAGTGTAAGGACATCATAAATTCATATCCATGCATTGGTTGCAATCCTAGTCATTTGAAATCACTTGGAAAAGAGAAATCATCATCTACTATCTAGAAAACTACTCTTCTATGTACTCTACACACTTGGCCTCAAAATTGGCATCAGTTTTCACTTAAAATCTATACAATGTAATTAATGACATGTTTTAAGACCCTGATTAGCCTTATAATAATTAGGGGCACAATTAAATCCATTCATTTGAATTTCTCACACTTCTCTCTAGGCTAATTTTGACTGGCTAAGTTGAATCACTTGGTTTGTACACTTAAGAGTTTATCTAGAGTATTAAATTGACATTAGGGGTTATCCCAAGTCTATATCTTCCTACCAAAGTTGTTTTCATGCTAAGAATTCATATAAAACCTATAAAACAAAAAAAATAGTAAACATGCTCTATCTCTACCATGTCTATATAGGTTTGTACATCCAAAAATAATTTGGAGTAGTTTAGCGAGTCCTTTCCAAGTTCCAATAGGTTTCATGATCAAAATAGCTCACTAGAATATCTTTATAACTTCATTTCTCTAAACTAGTCTTTACAAGGATTTTAGAGGGCTTCTTGGCAATTTGACCTCTTAAGGTTGTTTCATAAAAACTTGACAATGGAGTTGCAAAAAAATTCCATAAATTATTTTTTTAAGACCCCTTATAGCTTCCTTAAACTCCTTTGGTCTCCATGCAAATTCTCATGGAAGATGTGAGCTTCCAAACCTATCTTATCAAGATTATTCTCCTATATTCCTACATGCTTGAATTGGTTTTTTGAGCCAAAAATGGATTTCCTTGGTTTTCCTTGTTATGTAAAAGCTTTAACACCTCTTTATAGGCCCCAAAAATATTTTTGAACAAGTTGGAGTGCACATCTCATGTTAGAAGTTTGAAATACTCTCAATTTGGACATAAGCCTGATGTTGTTCTTTTAGCCTATTTGTACTTAAAATTCCAAATATGACCTCATAAAGATTCACCTACATTAAAATATCTAATACCATCCCATAAACGTGATTCAACAAGGTGTAAGTCATATTTCATGCTAGGATGTGATTTGACATTGCATTTGAAGTCTAGGCCTTAATTTTGCCTATTATGTCTGACTATATCCTATGGTGTTTGAACCTTCCTATTGGAATTCCTCCCTTGTGTAATGTTTTCCATGATTAATTACATTTTGTTCATATATTTATAACTCCTTACAATATATTCCCAACCTCTATTTCATGCTTCTTTACCCTTCTTCAAAATGTAGGGTTTGCATGAGGGGAAGTGCCCTCTGTGTGAGACAAAACATAGGGTACTTCCCATTTTAACTCATCCAATGTGTATTATTTATAATATTCCTTTATTAATAAAAATTATATATACAAGGTTTAAACCCTTTTTTAGATATCTTAACTCCTAAAACCTATGGAAAACTCAAGATAAATTGTATATAGGTAGATTGTTGTAATGTTTGTTGATGTAGATTGTGAACTTCATTATTAAGGCTCCTTATTCATTATATATCCATAATTAAATTTCCAAGATATTAAATGATTACAATTAATGGATTGAAAACTTCACTTTATGCCCAAATATATCATATGCTCCTCATATACCTGGACTCAATCAGGGCTGAGTATCATTTCCTGACTATGTTTTATCTTAGAATGCTATACATGTGGGTATAGATGTCTCTTTTATCTTATTACAAGGTTTACATATAATTTTAGGGATATTATAACCATTTCATGATTTTTTTTGAATAATTTGGAGTCATGTCTATGCATTTGTTAACCGTCATTCCTTACTTCCTACCTCGATGTCTGCCTTTTGACTATTGTACTCTACCTCTTGACTTTTATAGGTGATTTGTACCTATTTAAACCTTAGTCATGATGTATGGTAACATTACATGAAGTTTTAAATCCATCTATAATTTTATTAAATATATTATTTTACCTTGAAACTGTTAGACACCACTTAAGACACCAAGATTACAACTGTATCCTCATACTCAGTCATAGGTCAACATTAGCTCAGTCTACGGACTTTATAGGTGTGAACTAGACCTTAAAACATCACCAGTCAGGTCTTCATAATGATATTTTGGGTCAAAAACACTCCTTTCACCTATTATAAAAATTATGGTAAGGCCCTTGTGCAACTTGGATGGAAAAGGTTCCCTTTTTACCTTAGCATTGTAGATATCACTGTCTATTCATAGTGATTTGATGGCATATTTAGGTTCCTTAAAAAACATTATTCACTCATTTTTTGCCCCTAAAATTTTGCATATATATTTTATATACTAGGGGAAATATGGTCCATCTATCTGGATGATTTTGAACACTCTATAAGCATGTTGTAAGGTACGTAAAAAACCTCCTAGACCTCTATTTTGGCCTTTTGGTGATAATTTCCTAAAACACAGTTCTTTGGTTCTTCAAGTTAGTTTCACACTTCCTCTTGCCATTTATACACTTATATGATATTTACATTACCTAAATACCTTATAAAGACCTTAAGGACATGTCCATTTTTTTCCATCTCTCCATGAAAGCATTTTAGTAACTTGTTTAACCACCTATATATGGATGCATTGGTATACCAACAGTGAAATAGATATGACCAATATGGAACCTTCTATGAAAATGAAATTTAAATGATTCAATAAAGAATTACAATGAACTTATATCAATATCAATAGGTTGGATCACACATCAACCTTCTCAGACCTCAGCATGACAACAGTAAGGCCCTATAGGTGTGCATTGGGCATGTCATACAGGTAGGGTATGGAATCGGGGCAAAAAATGTTTGTGAAAAGCTTTAAAACACCTAAAATTCATTTTAAAATCTCAAGTGGATGATCTCCATCAATAAAAATTTGACACCAACTCTAATATATTCCCCAAGATGAAAATCATTAGCATATACGTGGAAAAAAATAGATAGGGCATTTCATGACTAAGGTAGAATGGTGAAGACATGGGTGTTTGATAAAACTATGGGGTTGTGAGACCAAAACAATAATTAGGTTACCATAATGGTATTTAAACATGTAATACACCATTTCCCATTAATATGAAGCCTATGTATGTAATTCAAACCTTTGTAAGTGGGGAATTGATTGAAACTACAATTGGTGATAACTTCTTTCAAAGTGAGATATTGTACTATAAAATCAACTTAAAAGATGAAAATAATAATTAAATACATTATATGAGGAATATATTATTATTTTTAAACAATATCAACATCTAGATTGTATGAATTCCTCTAAAATGATGCAAAACCTATAAGGTATACAAAACAACTAGCAAAAAATATAGTCAACTTGAAAAGGATGGTTCATAAATCATGGTTGACAAAACATGGAAATATTAATATGAAAATTAATGTCTCTAAGTATACTATCATATCTCAAAATCATTTTTCTTGAAATGTAATGATCTATCCGCATTGAACAAAAACTTGAAGGTCACTTCAGTGTGTCTAGAGAACCAAGACATGAGCAGAATGGTTTTGGCCTTAAAATGACACATTAAGATTATAAAAACATTTAATTGAGAAATTTAATTTTTTATACTCATTTCCTTACCATTTTCCATGTGGCACACTTCCCAACGATGTTGTAGAAGTGATAAACTCACCTTTTCCTTCAAGAAAAGTACCTTTTTCTGAATAACTTACCAATTTTTAGTTAGTTTTTGTTAATTAAGACTTATTAAAACACATTTCACATTACATAACCCTTTTAAACCTTCAAAGTTCCCAATAAACCTATACAAATCATTAAATGCATGTTTTTGACCCCTAAAATGACTCAAAAGGACATGTTGGCTAATGAAATTTATGACCAAGGCTAATATATCATTGAATAACATTAAATGACCCATGAAACACCTCATTAAAAGATATTATTCCCAATAAACCATATATAAAACCAATTTTTTACCTAGGGGTGCCCTAATTTGACCTAAAAGTCAAATTTTGTCAACAAATTGATGACTCATAGGGGTAGTATGCCTGCTATACTAACTTGATCAGTAGTTTTATCAGTATATTTGGATTAGGATTCATCTAGATTCTAAGATGAAAAAGGAAAAATTTTACCATTGACTTTGATCAAGAAAATACTTTAATGACTACCTCAAACAAATAAAACAAAATACAAACACCAACAATGTAGACATACATGTGCTCAAAGCACTTAGGGTAATTAGAAAAAAACTATTATGTATAACTAGAAACTAATCATACCTCCTTCCTGGATCAAAATTAAAATTTTAAACTATTATTTCTTCATGACATGAAGGATTTTGTGAGACATGTATCTTGTTGATCTCTAGCATTGATGCTTCCAACTTTTTCACACATTTACCAACTTCATTGGCATAATATTCAATCATAACCAAGTAGCTATAGATAAATTGACTATGGGAATGAAATATTCTTGTGTCCAAATAGCTTCAATTTTATCTTATGATCCTTCAAATAAGAGCTCTAATGATGATTCAACAAGGCATACCTTCTTGTCTTCCATAGTGCTCTCAATAATATTAGGCTTCCTCTCAGCTACAAGTTCTTTTAGATCATCAAGGAGAATTGAAATTTATTTCCAATCTTGGTCATTATCCTCCAATCAAGATTCTTTATTTACCTTGTCATGTACTTTTTCCTCACTTGGAAAAGATCTTTAAGCTCTTTAAATCGCTCTATTTGTAGCTAACAATCATCTTTGTCTTCTTCATCCTTTAGAACCAACACCTCTTCAATATTGAAATGGTCATATGAAACCTCATGCTCAAACATGGATTCCTCTTCATGCAGCGCTTTCTTCAAGTCTTGGACACATTCCTCATTAATACACATTCCCTCAAATGTGGAGTTAAAAACTTGAGAATTGTCATTTTTTATCACCAAGGGGAGTCCCTATGGTAATCTATTCCTCATAATAACTCATGAGGTCTTCTTGATCAGCCATGAATTGGGCTTACTCTTCTTCATTTTCTTCCATTTAGATAGGTTCTTCTTCTAATATTTCTTCTTTGCTAAAAGGAATGCATTCTTCATTGTCAACCAAAAAAGGGTATTCAACAAAAGAACTCACCTCTTCTTCAACACTTTAGGACCTATTTAGGGCTTTCAAATTATACCTCAACTATCATAATATAATATTATTTATCAAGGGATACAAGATCTTCTATTTCCTCTTTAGTGATTCCAAGACTAGGCATCTTGAAATCAGGTGACCTAGCCTGATAAGGTTGCCAAGGAGTTATATTTTCTTCAAGAAAGTGTTATAAATTCTCCTCAATCACTTTCCCTTCTTTTGTCTCTCACACCATAGATCCGTCAAGGCAAATGGTGATGGTATGAAGACAAGAGAAAGTATTTAGACAAGGTGGAAAATAGGGATAAAAATCAGATTGGGAACTCTCTTGAAGGAGGTTAGATGGGGTGTGTTTAGGCATAGAATATTTATTTGGGTCTAAACCTTCCATCACACCTTAACTTAAAAATTTCATCCTTGACTCCAACTCTTGAATTTTCTTAGATAGGTTCTCTTGGAAAAGTCTCTCTTGAAGGTTATAAGAATCATCATGAGCATAAATAATGTTTGAGGACTAACTTGGAACACAAGAATAATTTTTAGGAAGGGTGGGAGGGACTTGAAAAGGATTAACTTAGTTTTCCACTTCAAACTCCTTGACAATGTTTCTATCTTCTTTCTTTCCCTATGACTCTACTATATTTCTCTAGCTTAGGATATTATGATTAGAAGTCATTTATTGAGGAAAGGTGGAAGGAGTTTGTATAGGATCAATCTCCTTGTCAACTTCACACTCTTTGTCAAGACTTTTCTCTTCTTTTTTTGCTCATGATTCCACTATCTTATTCCAGATTAAAATGTTAAGATCTGAAGTATCATTTTGAGGTGGTGGGGATGCAATATGAGAGGGAAATGAGGTTTTGAAATCCACTTCATTTTCTACCAAAATGGAATAATGCATATGAATATTTTCCAACTCAATCTACCTATCAATAATAGCTTCAAACACAAGGTTCTCTTTTCAAATCTCTCCTCCAAATGACTGGGAAAAAGATGACTTTGATAGGCTTGATTTGGATCATGAGTAGGGGTCATATATGGCTGACAGGAAACTTTGGGAAGTGGATATGAAGGTTGATTGTTTTGGTGAGGCTGCCTTTCATGAATGCTTAGCCTCTCCTCTAAGGAAGAAACTAGGCCACTTACATCAAGCATCTCACTTGTGAGCCTTTGCCAATTGGCTCTCTCAATAGGTGCCCACTCTCTCTTGACCAACTCTAATGCATTTATTACTTTATGGATGGAATTATTAGGAATATTTTGACATCATCCCATTTGAGTATAAATATCTATAATATACTTATCATACCCCAAAAGATTTTGTTTAAAGGTGGAAATAGATTGAGTTGAGAAGTGACTAGGTTTACTGGGAACAAAACATTGAGAAGGCTGACTATAGGATTGGTAAGAATCATGTATGGTCTAGATATGATAATATTGAGATATAAAATAACCATATTGGGGATGATACACTTCATGATATGGATGGTTAATAACTTCTTCATATTGATAGGGAATGCCATAAGCTTTGAAAGTCTCACCAAGATGTGTGAAATTGTACTTAACACCAAAGCCAACCATGAAACTTCTTTAGGAATCAAGAACAAAATGAATTGTTATCAAAAATATTCAAAAGGAATACTTGGGTTTCTTAATTTACTAATGTAAATTTTTATCCACCATTAATGCTTTGATAGATGCCTCCAAAGGCTGATTGGTGAGAAATAACACAAAAAATCTCTCAACTTTTTGGACCAAAAGTCCCACCCAATGTGCCAAAAATTGTTGTCACTTATATTTTCACCATTTGAGGAGATGTAAAATCTCTCCTCATCTAAGTGGCACAATAGAATCAACTCTAGGCTTGTGGGTAGCCTAAAGAATGAGGTGAATCTCTAGATAGGGCTAGTTCCCTTGATGTACCACCTTGGATTGCAACTACACTAAAATTAGGGGGTGAAAAGGGAGAGATAAATGAAAGAAAAATAATATAATGGAGGTTATAAACATAATAACATGATGACACCCAACCATATGCATGTTACACTTAAAATCAAAGGACAAACTGAACATACACTTCTCCAATCTTCATCTTTTCACATCAATACTACATTATGAGGTTATGGATGAATGTACAATTCTAAGAGGACTAGACAACAATAATATGAGGGAAATAATGAATATTATAACTCACTAAATCTTATAAATTTCATATAACACTTCACATTCCCTACAATAAGAAGCTTTCCAACTACAAATAAATGATAGAATGAAATAACATGTTAAGAAATCCATAGTCTTCACTTATGTAAAATAAAACATTACAAATGAACACACTAATAATATTCATGGAAGAGGTAAAAATAAGTATTATTATTGATCAAAAAGTATAAATTTTATTAGGGATTTGTGATACTCAGGTGGAGCATCCAATTTAATGTCAAAATGGCTAGTTCTTATAGGACTTGAGAGAGAGAGAGAGAGAAGAAGATAGAAGTACAGGGTAAAAAATACACTTGTAAAGATAATAAAATTATTTATTTATGAATTAAAATATTTTTTTGGATGTACCATACAATTTTAGGAGCTAAAAGTGCCAATCCAAGTCATAATCTTCATGAAAAGTGGCAAGAAACTCCTCATTTTGGCTCAAAAAACTACCTACATGATTAACCCTATTTGAAAACATTATAACTGATTTGGATCATGTATGATGATTTTAATTAATTTTAATTACATAAAAATTTACTCTCCATGCATTGGTTGTAGGCTTGGTCATCTGGAATCACTTAAAAAGGAGCAATCATCATTTATTGTCTAGAAAACTACTCTTATATGCACTCTACACACTTGGCATATAAAATTTAGTTAATTACATGTATAAATACCATACATGGCCTTAAATGCATAAATGGTACCTTAAAATCCATTCAGTTAAAGTTTTCACACTTCTCTCTAGCTTGTCTACTAGTCCAGTCTTGACTGGCTAAGTTGAATCACCTAGTTTAGACACTTTAGAGTTACTATGGAGTATTAAATTTAAATTATGGGTTATCCAAAGTCTATATATTCATACCAAATTTATTTTAATTCTTATACTCCTTATATAACCTATAAAACACATAAAATAAGTAAAAAATACCCTATTTATGCCATGTTTGTGTAGGTCTGTACATCCAAAAAGCATGTAGGCTAGGTTGCGGGAGTAATTTTAAATTTCCAATAGTTTTAATTATCAAAATGTCTCATTATAATATATTTCTAACTTCATTTCTCCAAACTAGTCTTTATAATGGTTTTGGAGGGTTTTTGAGCATTTTGACTTCTTAAGGTTGTTTCATAAAAACCTGACATTAGAGTTTAAAATAAATTACATAAATTGGTCTTTGAAGACCGCTAATATCTTCCATAAACACCCCCATTATCCATGCAAATACTCATGGAATATGTGATCTTATAAACCTCCCTAATCGAGCTTATTATCCTCTATTCCCACATTCTTGAATTCATTTTTTAAGCCAAAAATGGACTTCCTTGGTTTTAATTTCACTATAAAATATTTAAAACATATATAAATTCTAAAAAAATATGTTTAAATATTCTAGAGTGCACATATAATTTTATAAGTTTTAAATACTCTCAATTCGGACATAGGCATGATGTTGTTCTTCTAGCCTATTCGTACTTCAAAGTCCAAATATGATCTCCTAAAGCTTCCCTTGAATTAAAATATCAAATACCATCCCATATATGTTATTTAATAAGGTTTAAATCATATTTCACACTAGGATGGGATTTGACATTTCATTTAGAGTCTAGGCCTTAATTTTGTATGTTATGTCTGACTATATCCTATGGTATTTGGAACTACCTATTGGAATTCCTCCCTATATGGATGGTTTTAAATTATTAATTATATGTTATTAATCTCTCCATAACTCCTTTAAATATATCCCAAGCCTTTGGTTTATGATTCTTTATCCTTCTTCAAAATGTAGGGTTTGCATGAGGGGAAGTGCCCTATGTTTGAGAAAAAATGGGGGGTACTTCCCCTATTCACTTAGAAAAAGTGAATGTATTATAATATTAATTGAGTCATAAAAATTCTGTACAAAAAATTTAAAACATTGGTCAGGTCTCTTACTCCTACAACCTGTGGAAAACCCAAGACAAACTGTATATAGGTATTGTTGTAATGTTTGTTGATGTGGACTGTGAACTACATTCTTAAGGCTCCTTTTTCATTCTATATCAGTCATGAAAGATAAAAGAGATTATAATTATTGTAATTAATGTATTAAAAAATTCAATTTATACCAAAATATAACATATACTACTCATATTCTTGACTTAGTCAGGATTGAGTATCATTTGTTGACTATGTTTTATCCTAGAATGTTGTACTTGTAGGTATATATGTCTATTTTATCTTGATACAAGGTTTATATATCATTTCATGGCATATTATAATCATTTAATTATTGTTTGGAATCATTTGGATTCATGTATATGCATTTATCAACCATCATTCCTTACTTCCTAGCTCATTGTCTGCCTTTTGACTATTGTACTCTATCTCTTGACTTCTGTAGGTGATTTGTACCTATTTGAACCCTATTCATGATGTATGGGGACATTACATGAAGTTTTAAACCCATATATCATTTTATTAAATATATTATTTTTCATTTAAATGTATAAACACCACTTAACACACCAAGATTGTAACTCTATCCTCATACTCAGTTGTAGGTCAACGTTGGCTCAGTGTACAGACTATTGTAGGTGTGAACCAAACCTTAAAAAAGTCACTAGTAAACTCTTCATAGTTATATTTTAGGTCATAAAAAATCCTTTCTCATATTAAAAATATTTGAACATGATGACAAGGCCCTTGTGCAACTTGGACGGAAAAGGTTCCTTTTTTGCCTTAGCGTTATAGATATCCCTGTCTATTCATAACACTTTTTAGGGCATCTTTAGGCTCCTCAAAAACCATTCTTCACTCATTAATTTCCCATAAAAATTTCCATATATCTTCTATATACTATATTAAACATGGTACATATATTTTTATGCTTTGTAACACTCTATAATAATGTTGTAAGGTACCTACAAAACCTCCTAAACCTTTGTTTTGGCCTTTTGGGGACAATTTCCCAAAACATGGTCCTTTAGTTCTTCAAGTTGGTTTAACACTTCCTCTTTCCCTTTAGACACTTATATGAGATTTTCAAGGCCTAAATAACTTACCAAGACCTTAAGCACATGTCCAATTTTTTCCATCTCTCCATTAAACCATTTTAGTAACATGCTCAACCACCTATAGGTGGATGGCTTGGTATACCTACATTGACCTAGATATGAACAATATGAAACATTATATGAAAATGAAATTTAAATTCTTCCGTCAAGCATGAAAATAAAATTATATGCATATGAAGATTTTGGATCAGACTCTAACCTTCTCACATCTTAGCTTGACATTAGTAATGCCTTGTAGGTGTTCATTAGGCATGTCATACAGGTAAAGTATGGAATTGGGGTAAAATATGTTTGTGAAAACATTAAAATTACCTAAAATTCATTTCAAAATATCAATTTGAATATATAAATAAATAAAAACTTGAAACTAGATCTAATATATATTCCCCAACATGAAATTAGCATATATGTGGAATAAAGAAAATAGGGCATTTCATGTATGAGGTAGCATGGTGACGACATGGGTGTTTGATCAAAATATGGGGTTGTGATACCAAAAAATATAAGGAGGTGAAAATCATGGTATTGAAACATTGAATACACCATTTCCAATTCATATGAAGCCTATGTATGTAATTCAAACCTCTATAAGTGGGGAATTGACTAAAACTACATATGGTGATAACTCCTTGCAAAGTGAGATATTGGCCTATAAAATAAACATAAAATATGAAAATAATAATTAAAACCATTATAATAGGAATAAAATTTTATTTTAAACCAATATCAGTAGCTAGACTATATGGATTCCTCTAAAATGAAGTAAAACCTATATGGTATATGAAACAACTAACATAACATTATAGTCAGCTTGAAAAGGATGGTTCATAGAGCATGGTTAACCAAACTTGGAAATATTTATATGAAAATGAAGGTATTTGATTATACTATCATATACCATATGCATTTGTTCTAAAACCTCATGAGCTATCTTTATTGATTAAAAAGCTGAAGGTCAATTCAATGTGTCTAGAAAATCAAGACATGACCAAAATGATTTTGGCCTTAAAATGGCACTTTAATATCACACCAAACATTTAATTGAGCATGGGGAAGTTGAAGAGGCACTAGCTAACCATTTTCCATGTGGCATACTTCCAAAGGAGGCTTTAAAAGTGCCAAACTCTCCTTTTCCTTCAAGAAAACTAACTTTTTTTAATAACCTACCAATTTTCAGTTGGTTTCAGTTACTTAAAACTTCCTAAGACACATTTCATGTGACATCACCCTTTGACACATTCACATTTCCAAATAAACCTATACAAAGCATTAAATGAACCTTTTGACCCCTAAAATGACTCAAAAGGACATCTTGGCTAATCAAATTTATGACCAAGTCTAATATATCATTGAATAACATTAAATGACCTAGAAAAACTACATGAATGGATATTATGCCCCTGAAAACATATATAAAACCATTTTTTTACTTAGGGGTGACCCAATTTGACCTAAAAGTCAAATTTGGTCAACAATAATCTTAGTCTACTTTCATTTCATGGTGGGAGTTCAAAGATTGATTATTTATGCTTTGACTGAGTTAATCTTTATAAACCAGGTATTTTACGTGATTCTTAAGAACATGTACATCCTTATCACATGGATTTCAACCTAGTTTTCATATGTAGAGTGAAGGAAGGCACAAGTACCTTAATTTAGTAGTTAAAACATTAATGGCTAGTTTGTAAACAATTTCATAGGTTCATATAGTTGTTTTCACCTTCATGCCAATGTTAATGTAGTGATATCATGTTGTGTTTATATTTTATTTAAACATTATCATTGTTCTCTAATGATATGTGGACTCAAGTTCATCTCTAGAAGGATAACTCAATCAAAAACATGTTACATTAGCCTTCCCTATAGATATTTACCTATAGTCAAGTGAATGAGAGTTTTGAGCAAGTATGAAAATGGAATGGAGAGTTTCAAGATATTGAATACACTCTTTCAACATGAGAAATCAAGTTGAAATATGCAAATGGTTGAGATCAATAGAGACAACCAATCCTCTAATGAACATAGTATTGTAGCCTAATGTGTACTTACAAGTACCCATGTTGGTGCATGTAATTTTTCCCATGGATTTTGGCTACATGGTTACATATTACTTGCTTAAGGGATTTAGTGTCATGTTGGTTATTTGGAAATTTTAATACCATATTCACTAGAATAGGTTATATATTTCCTCCTATAACTTATATTTGTACTTTTTCCCTTCCATAGTCGAATGTAATATTGTGTGGATCATTCCTATCTCATTTCTCTTTGGTTCATTCTTGTAGTTGTGTGTTTGTGTTTGCTCAATATTTTCTTGTAAAATATGCATCTCACATAGCATATTTAATCTATGCATTCACTTAGATTAGTTTTCCTAGAGCTCATTCTCACATGGTATCGGAACTCTAAGTATCTTGTATCAACACTGTTATTTTTTGTTGTTCATTTGAAATATTGAGTAGTTTTATATTTTGTATTCTCCATTATTTGGCTTAAAAATCAACATTTTCTATTTTTTGTAAATCCTATATCAATCATTGAGGGTTTAAAAAATTTCAAGGTTATTTGCATGTAAATTATTGGTTGCAAATCTAGTCAAGGTTGGCATGGAGGAGAGATCATAGAGCTTTAGATTTAAGGTAGATATACATTGTTATTACAAGACCATGAGTTTATGTGTTTATCCATCTCTTATATCTATCATTGATTTCTATTCATGGTGTTCTTCACCCATGGCTCTTTTGGGAGCTAGTAGATCCTACTATCCCACTCATAGCTTCCTCCACATTATTTTTTATGGTAGATACTATTGGTACTTAAGTTTTGAAGGATCAACCTGGTTAATGTTATGTGCTAATAAATATCAAAAGGACTTGTAGGGTTTTCTTTTGGAGGATTTACATATTTTGGTCAGATTTGTAGACCCTATTTGACTCTTACTCGGCCCTTGCACTCCCTTGCCCTTCTAACATTCTTGAACTAGATATAGCATCTTCACATTACCTTACTAGCTGATCTCAATGAAGAGGTGAGAGGTAGACTTCCAACATCTACCACATTCCTTTATGCCTTCCCTCACCATCAAATTGGTCAATAGAGAGGAGATAGATAGCCATGATAAACCTCATGACCTGCATGGAGTTCCATGACTTGTGAAAAACCTGTAGTAGTCTAATGACCTTTCACCCTATTTTACATTGATCTAATTTTTATATTGTTCTTCTATGGTAGCATACACCTAACCTGCATTAGAGTTTCTCAAATCTATTGTCTTTTGGGTCAGAACAACCTCTTGGTTGATGATCCAACTTGCACTTGATAGTCATTTGTCATTCTTACTTCCCACCATCCTTCAATTGTCAGTTCAAATCCCTATTCCACCTAGGTCTAATCACCAAGCCCTTGGTTTTCTATAAACCACCTATCTTTGGTAAAAATGTTTTTGTCCTTTTTTCAAAGTTTTGTCCTCTAATGAATTAAGGCAAGGTGAATATTTGCTTTATGGCACATAGTGTGTGGGGCCATTTTTTATGAGTGTTTCTCATATTCATGTGGGGAACATAGTGATGTGAGACAAGGCATATAATTTTTTTGATTATTTTTTATTTAAAAAATAATATATTGTTAAGCACTGAGTTATTTACATTGGTATTTTACCTTGTATTTTTGCCTGTCGAAGACAACGGGCAAGCTATGGGTTGGTAAGAGGATAAATCCCTCTCACAAACAAAACCATTACATTATTTATTCAATGATGATTCCAATGAGTGGTTGGAAGGATAGGTAACCCCTTAGCATCAGGTGTATTTTAATCATTTAGTGCAATTTTTATTAAAAATATGCTATTTACACGAAATCATTTTATTAATATCTTACAAATGATAGTTCTAAATTGAGCACTATCTTTTGAAAAAGTGTGTATTTTTAAATTTCCCACATATCTATCCCATTTACATTATCAAATGCACTAAATTATAAATTGCCAAAATATAAGGAGGCTACCTAACTAGTTCACACATACTTCTCTTCATACGGACACATTATCGATAGAGTTTGACATCCTCCTACTTGGCTTCTTTGCATTTCATGTGTAATAATTTGGTCAATTTCACTAATTTCTAATTCTCATGGATACAGTATCAGATGATTCTGACATCCATTTGTTGAGACATGCATTATCACTTCTATATTTTTTGCTTGTACCTATCTAGACATATTATCAGTTAAGTATGATGTTCTCACATTGATCATACTTTGTTATTGTAAACATAGGGGAGTCACTATTGAGTATCTTTGGGAGATTATTATGGGCCCTACATTCTTTCATGTGCACATTCAATTTTCATAACTGTTACTTGTGCCCATTTAGTTACTGCTTGCATAGATTGCTCTTATATTCTTGGACACATTATTAGTAGAGCTTGATGTCTATTTGAGTGTGCATTATAACTTATGCATTGATTACTCTCATTTGATTACTCATTTTTGTCATAGTCTAAAGTTCATATCCAAAGTGTGTATTATTACTCTTAGTTGTGGTCATGTCAACTCCAATTGAGAGATACCTATAGAGGAGAGTTATTTTGTATCCAATGATCCTTCTTGGAAAGGATAATTATGCTTCATGGCATGATTATATGGAACATTTACTCATGGATCAGGTACATATTCCATTCTTATATGGACAGATTCTTGAGCCTATTGACCTAGCTCAATATAATGACTGGGCCAACTCTTGTGACTATCTCTATGGTCACTTGTTGCATATTTCATGGGATTTACACCACCATGTAGAGCACACAGAATGTCCCTCTACTATTTGGAGTACTCTATAGTCCCTTTTTAGTGATTCATCTAAGATTTATGTTACACCTTCTCCTCAACTACCTATTATCTTTTTAGAGACATTTATACTCTCACCTCCTACTTTTATTTCTTGTGATGACATATCCATGGTGGATAGTTCTCTCCCTTCTATCGAACCCCTACTATATGATGAGATTCTACTAGACCTTAGTTATCCTATTGTAAATTCTACTTCCATTCCTATGCTAATTATTTCTCTTTCAAAGCCTTCACAAACTTGTACTTTGGAGGGGTCTACTATTTATAGTATGAGAACACATATTGAGAGTATCAATGAATCATATGTTCCTGAGGAAATTTATCTTGAATATTTGAGTGCTTCATTTACAGACCAGTCTTTAGTTTCGATAGTTGTTGAGTGTTACTCTCCTCTTCCCATGGACATTATTTTAGTGAATGTTTCATGTCTATCTTCTTCTCTAGTTTTTATCTCTCCTTCATTTCATGTTTCTTCATTTCCATCTTATACAATTAGTCATATGATATTTGACCAGAATATGGCACATTCAAGCACTAGCAGGGAGACATTTCAATTTTTTTTAGAGATCTACATCATGATTATTACATGTATTCTACTTGAGTGGGAATTCAATAATGTGATAGCTTGTGGTTTCTTTCTTCTAAAAGGAAGAGACAACATTTTTTTCAGAGGGACCTACTATAACATTCACCATGTGACATTCTAAATTCACATTCTCTCTCTTCTATGTGGAGGTAGACTTCCTTCATGTTTTTTAGGATATTGGGGATCATTACTATGTACTTAGAGTGTTGATTATATTAGCATATTATTTTGGGGGATATTTTAGTCTTCTTTTCTTTTTTTTGGCAGTAGGGGGGAGTTTTTCCCACTAGGATTTCTCCTTTTCTCTACTTTATGAGAGATTGCATTGTACATGGTTACCTCATTAGGGTTTGTTACCAAGACCCATTTTTTGGTTTTTTTGTATCGTCACCTACCTAATATATGCTTATGGGGGGTTGTTGGTGTATGCCTTTTTTCCCATGGGTTTTGGCTACATGGTTACATATTGCTTGCTTAGAGGCTTTAGTGTCATGCTGGTTATTTGGAAAGTTTAATACCACATTCATTAGAATGGGTTATATCTTTCCTCCTATAACATATATATGTACTTGTTCCATTTCATATTCGAATATATTATTATGTGGATCATTTCTATCTCATCTATATTTGGTTCATTATTGTAGTTGTGTGTTTGTGTTTGCTCAGTATTGTCTTGTACAATACACGTTTGACATAGAATATTAAATTTATGCATTCATTCAGATCAATTTTCCTAGAGCTCATTCTAATACCCCATAGTAGACTAAAAATGTTGGAATAAAATTATTTTAGCTTGTTTGAATCCTCCCAAGGTGAAGAATATTAGTTTAGATTGATATAGAGTCTAGGATTGGTTGTGAAACCAATTCAACATGCACAAAATATTATATTATACCTTCACATTCCATATACTATATATGCACCTATAGCTCTCCACAGAGGTATAAGATAATTGGAGTACAGGTGTTTAAAACTCAATTGATTCTTCATTGAGGTATTAAAAAATTGAAGGTGACATGGTTACCATGATAGAGTCACAAGGTATAAAATACACTTCAATCTATGATCTTAAGTCAATAAGGTCCTTTCAAGACATGTTACCTTAAAATATTCTTAAATAAGGATTCTACCCTACTTTTGAGCCTTCCATGATGAAGCATCTTAAAGTGAAAAGTGGACTAATGGATTCCATCATAAAACCCTAGTATAGGGGTAGTGAATTGACATGATAAGTGGTTGGTTGGACAAACGGGGGTGATGTATAGAGGATTTATAATCCAAGAAACATTCCACTATATAGACTCAGTTATCTACAATATACTTTAGGCTTAAACAATATTTTCAATGCCATATGACATAATGGTAGGGTAGCCTGTATACAATTAACTTATTTTGAATGAAAGTGGTAATAGTGGATTAAAAAACATTAAAATGGGTTGAATTATAGTGTCTTCACCTATATAATCACTTACAGGGGTTACGTTGTCCTCAAAAGGGTCACCAATAGTCTGATTATAGGCACTTACAAGTTGATGATAAGAAATTAAAGATGGGAATCCTATAGGCATGAAAACTTGGCATTTGGATATGACTCTAAAGGATTCATGGATACCATAGGATCTATAACATATATCTTAATAGTATAAAATCATCTACAAGGGGTATTTTTCTCTTAGAATGATCATTTACAATTTGACCATAAAGTGACTACACACTAGTATATGATAGTTTGGGTGTTGGCCTAACATAGGTATGATGTGAAAAAGTATAGGTGAATGTGAGATGGTATTAAGGACTTACATAAAATATTTTATCATGATATATAAGGTATAACATGAAAGATAACTATAAGAGAGCTCCAAAAACATTTACTTATAGTCAACACATAGTACACAATCTGCTAACTAGGCCTAGACAATGGAGAGAGGTGAATTGAGGAAATTAACACGAATGATAATGAATTAAGATGATATAATAACTTCAATATGGTGATATCCAACTCATGAGATTCTTAGTATAGATAAATAAGGTATAAACTTTCACAATATCAACTCATAGTCAACTAAAAAATCCTACATGGTCACCAATTTTAGGAGTCTATCTTGAATATTTAGAATGTTGATGACATTCAATAGGTGCACAAGCTATGAAATTTTTTATATCTAATATAAATAACCTAATATCACCTCTTATAACATTTTTTTGACTAATTAGATAGGTAAAATTCCCTCTTTTCTATCTTAGATGGAGGGCACTCCTAGAGAAGCAAGATTGTAAGTTGGGTAAGTAGATGGTGAGAAGATGTGATAGGGGGCCTCAATTACAATGCATGATGATGTAAAAAGTTGTAATAAACATGAATAATAACATAGGAAGCTTTTAAAACTTGAAAAACCATTCATAGGTAAATTTGTGTAACAAATCACAGCCAGCCCTACTAGGCCTAAACTAGGCCTAAAACACGAAAGGGGTCTAATATAATTTTTAGTAGTAGATGAAATTTATAATGCATTGTATCATATTTATAGGGAGGTATATGGTTGTCTAAAATGATTAGTGTGTAGGGAGATCACACAGGTTGGTCAAACTTGATATTTTTCACCTTAGACATACTCAAATTGCTAGCATTGAGTCCCAAGGATTTTGGAGATGTTTAATAAGGTACCTAACATGATTCTAGTGTAATTTTTCTAAGGTTTCAATGTCATGATTATTTGAATAATCCTTAAGGGTCTGAACTACCTAAAACTCTGTAAAACCATTATTTATGACCTGATTGGAAAGAAATGGATGTAAATGCATATAGGATGGATAGTATGACCTATAAATGATTTTTTAGTTTAATATGACTCTCTCAAGATCCATCCCATCTAGTTGGTTGATATCCTAGTTGTATAAATATGGTACAAAATAAGATTTCTTGATAGATTTTATGTGTTTTTTAGGTTCAAAGGAGAATATAAGGATGAAAATCAATTTGGAATGTCAGTTAGGACCTAATATAACTCTCCATGGCCATTCATTACTTCAAATAAACACAAAAAATCTTCTACAAGATCCTTCACTTCAAGTAGTCTATAAAAGAAAATGACAATGGAGGGTGATCACCAAGTGAGAAAGTGATAATTCCAATTGGGAGGCATTTTAAGGTCTACCTAATTAATTTATGGATAAAATTACTCTTGATAAGTTTCATATAACTCATTTCATGGATTATATTGAGAAACTGAAGGCCATTTTTTTGCCAAATGTGAAGACAGGCCTGTAAAACTAGTGATGCTAACTGCAGATGATGAGAACACTTGTATGGAATAATAATAGTAGTTAAGGACATGTATAATTATTTTTGAATCATGATTATAATCCCCCCTTCACATTTCATATGTTTTAATTGTTCCTAATCTAATTTGGATTGATCAAGAGAGGCCAAATGATAAAGGCAGTTTCCAAGAAGGTAGTTAAAGGGTCATATACTAGTTTTGAGGAGTTTTCATGCTTTGGAGAGAAATTTTACCAAATATACCTTTCATGGTATATCTAATACTCCATTTTTATACAACATAACTAATTCTCATTCCTTGAAAAGTGGCATTATGACCCTTTATCTCTACTTCTCTCTCTCCTCTCACACATTCTATAAATGCAAGACATTTTGGCTCTTATTTCCTATTTGCATACTTAGTATGGTAAATCCATACTAGTTTGATTTTGTATTTTGCCTTGAAATAATACATGAAATACGGTTTTGAGTTCATAAACATATTGTCTATGTTTGTAAAGTTATGTATGATGAGGTCTAGTGATAAGCATATATCCTTGCTTATCTTTATCCATTCATGTTTCATGGCAAGAAGTTCTCATGTAACAAGTCATATGGGGTATAGCTAGTGTGTTTGACTAAATATTATCGACTGATTGATAATGTCATGTATGATAACTATTTGAATAAATATAGAAAACAAAACTTATCTTTAGAGTTATGATGGAATAGTAGAATGTATTGATAGGTTAGATATAATACTTTATAAATAAAAATATATAATAAAATGATAATAAATGTGTGCATGAAAGAAAAAATATAAGGGTTAGTTCATGTTGGGTTCACCAGAATGTATACAAGAGAAATTTAAGCTAATTTACAAATCAATCCTATGTTAGAGAAGATAAGTCAAACTTACTCTTATATTTATTGGTACATTTAGACAATAGGGTTCATGACCAAGATGGATCCTCTAGACCTAACCAAGGGGTTCCTTACCACAATTAAATCACTAAAGAGGGTTAAAAATCCTCTAGTCAATAAACACCATGCAATAACCCTAGATAGCTATGATGTTTTATTATTCACATCTTAAATGTAAACTAAGATAAAATCTAACCTAGTGCTCACCAAAGCTTATGGCACAAAATGGGGGTAGTAAACATAAAATTAAACATGCATACAATATCTATACTTAAACCAATGTATAGTAAATCCTAATACATGGAGAGAGAAGCATATAAGATATCAAATTCAAATATATCTACTTTAACAAGGATGAATAATTTTTTAGGAATACTTAACTTGAAGTTGAACCTACTGAGCCTTAATATTTCCCTTGTTCAATGGTTCTTTGTAATAAGTTTTTATGTATGTTGAAAAAACTAAGGAGGGATAATGGAATATAGTTTAGATGAGGACCTCCTAGTGAAATCCATGTTTTCACAATATATTATTCTTCTCTCCAATGGTAAAAACCTAAGTAAATGACTTCCTCAAGTAAAATGGTGGATAAGTAGATGCAAAAATAGTATACTTTTTATTTTGTCTCTCTCTAATAAATGTTATAAAGGATGTTTATATATAGATGGATTTAACTCTAAACCATTTTGAAAGTTTAGTCGATAGAGTTGGCTCAATCAACCCTGTATCATTAATTAATAAAAGTAAATTAGGTTTTAGACTAGGTCAGCTAAGGCCAACCTAGTCCCATAATGTGCTAATATGTTTTTAAATATAAGGTTAGCCCAGGCTAACTTTGTTTGGTAAATTTCAAAAATAATTTATGGATTAGGTAGAGTTAATTAGGGTGGTGAATTTATTGCAAGAGTGTGTATGTGAGGAATCAAATATTAAGGAAGTGTATAGGAGAATTTTATGTTGGTTTCAGTGGTGGTATAGGGGAAAAAAATATTTTGAAGCACCATTGGTCTTCCCATCCCTTCTTAGTGCACCTTTTAAGGAGTGCACTCAGAGAGATTGAGACTTGATGGGTTCTTACAAGATAGAAAGCATCAATAATTTATAAAGTTTAAAACCATTATGTGTATATACAAACCACATTAAATATATTATCTCTGATGAATAAATTTTTTATATTTAAGGTCTTAACTAAGGAATCACTCTCAAATATTGTTTTCACAATTTTAGTGCTAATCTAGAAGAAAATAATTACACTCCAGCTACCACTAAATCTAAAGTAGTCATTAAATAATTAATAGAAGTTACAATTGACTTACATGAAGATACTTGGACACTTAACTTTTATGACACAAAATTCCTTCAAGGATCTAGGGTAGGATGTATTCTAACCAACCCACATGGTAAAATGATAACATTAACATTTTAATTAACTTTAGAAGCCATAAATAACATGATTAAATATGAGGCTCTAATAATAGGCATGCAAATTTCAATTGATATATACATCCCATATTTACATTATTTGAATGATTCAAAACTTATATATCATCAAGTTCGTGAAGATTATCAATGAAAAAGAGAAAACTTAATCACATATCATCAAATTTCCACTACACTTGTAAAATAATTTTCTTATTTTACCATCAAACCAACTCCAACAGATAAAAATGCTATAGTTTAATCTTTCATTCCATTACCATCTTTATTTCACCCTCACTAATTAATTCATGATTATCAATTTCCTATATATTCAAATAATAAAAACAATTTTTTCTTTATAAAAAAAAATGATTCTTTAATTTGTCACACTAAGGATATTACTATTCAACAAATCCCACAATATAAAAACATATTTTGATTTATTAAACATAAAACTTACCCTTTAAACACATATTCTCATTAAAATACTCAAATACAAAAATAATATTTCAAGTATGTACTTTGATACAACACCCTTGACTATCATAATGTAGAAGAAACCTTAATACGCTATGTAAGGCGAGAGGAAGTTCTAGATATCCTAGAACAATAACATGGTAGTGGTCAATGTAGCAATCATGTTATAGCCCAAAAATGCTTACCTATGGGTTAATTTTGGCCTAATCTAGAAAAGATTGTATTAATTTTAATAAAAAAATTTATCCTTGTCAACTCCATGATGATCTAATAAACTCTCCTCTAGATTTAGTCCAAATAGTAAAGTATCCTTGTCCATTCTCTATGTGGTTATTAGATCTAATTATAAAATTACGTACATTACAAGATGATTATGCATTTATTATAACTACTACTAGATATTTTACCAAATGGGTAAAAACCATGTCACTTGTTAATGTCACTAGTATTACCATTTCCAAATTTATTCTCAATCAAATCATATATCATTTTGGATTTCCTTATACCATCATTTCTTATAATGGTGGTAGCTTCAAAAATAAATACATGAAATAATTATGTGCAAAATTTAAAATTTCACATAAAATTTTAACACCTTATCTCCTCAGTATAATGACCAAATAAAAACCACCAATAAAATTTTGAACAAAATTTAAAAAAAAAGCATTATATGATCTTATATTAATTGTCACCTCCATCTCTATTCTAAACTTTGGGATTACCACACTATCATATGCACTACTATGAGGGTAACACCATTTCCACTAGTATATGGGTCTGAATTAGTCTTACCATTAAAAGTTAAAATCCATATTTAATTATATCTCTTCATGGTATAAATATTGATGAATAATTATGTGAAGCTTGTGTTATTTCTTTAGACTTACTCAATGAGTGACATTTGGATAATTTACAATGTAATTTCCAATACAAGGCTCACATTGATAAATAGTCTAATAACAAGGTCAAAGTAAAAACTTTCAAAGTTGGTGATTTAGTCCTCAAACTAGATTACACACATGACAAATAAGGAAAAAATTCCCAAAATGGTGGGGTCTATACTTATTAAAAGACATTCTTGGTCCTAGTACCTATAGATTACAAACTAATTAAGTCCACATCTTTAAAGAGCCTACTAGTGCTCAATTCTTAAATAAATATTTTGATTTAATGATTACTTCATTTTAATATACTTTAAATACTTAAAATTTTGATAGGTTTCCTCCAAATACTTCTAATTTACAATAGTATATCCTATTCAATAGCCTTAACCCCTATCATTGGTATTTTGGTCTATCTTTATTACTATCATCTAATTCATGAATTGTATTGTAAGATCATGGATAGGACCTAATGATCTTGATGAATATATTTTATTTCATAGTTTAATCTTAAAAATTTTACCTTTGATCATGAATTTTTTATTTACAAGTTTATTTTCATTAATTTTATTTTGTGAGTTGCAATATAAGACCTTGGATAGGACCAAGCCTTCTTCAAAATAACAGTTTTACATTTTTACCCACTTTGGTTTATCTTTTATAAGTTTTAGTGTAAGACCTTAGATAGGACTAGGTTTTCCTCATATATTTTTTTCAAAACTATCTTTATATTGTAATTTTTTCTTAGAAATTAAGGCATAGGTTAAGGATTGTAATCTCATACTATCAAAATTGGTTTTGTTTATTTTCTGGTAACACCTTTAAAAAAAACCATTTATACATGTTTCCCTACACTTCCATTATTTATTATGATATAGATTCATAATTACCTATCATTTTATCCTTTTCACATTGTCACATTTTTTGCAATTAGAGATTATTCAATCATTCTATTTTCAATCTCCTTGTTTCCCATACTTTCATTCTAGTTCAAGCACACCAAGGTCAGTTTCAAGATAACATTCTTATTTAACATGTAAATATAAGACTCATGGATACCATTCTCTCTAAGTTATTTTTCTTAGCTATCAAGTCTAAGTTCTCTAATGATAGTCATTTTTAACACCCATGTTGGTTTTCCAAATCTGTATGGAGGGGGAATCGAAAAAGACATAAAAACATAAAATCCAAATCATTTAAAATAAAAGGAAATACTAAAAAGACAATTATAAATCAAAATTAAAAAACACACCAAAAGATGCAATTATTAAGGACATATTATATTCTAGTGAAAGATAAAAATCCATAGTCAGCCTTATGATAGAAATGAGGTCCATGGGGTGTGGTAGGCTAGTATACTAGGATACAAAATTCAAAATTATCTATAGTGCTACCTAATTTCTCACACAAGTACCTAATATTCACATTAGATTGACAACTTCATAAGGGGTCTTGAGAAATGGGGAATAGGTTTTAGGAAGGTATATCCATTTTAATTTTCATGCATATAACCTTCATGGGATGATATTTATACTTCACTAGATGATCCAGATTTTTGTGGCTAAACCAGGTTCTCTAGATTCTTTAATGTTGAAATTCCTCTTGTTTTTCCAACTTAATTTGAGTGTCTTAATTTTGATAAAGATTTTATACCTTGGTATCCCATACATTTCCCACACCACCCATTTTATTCCCCCCCTTTATATCCAATTTTTTTTCTAAATATATTTCCCAACTTATTTATTCCCTCTTCTTCACATCTTCTTAAAACATGCTACCAATAGTTTTGTTTTGGTTCTGTTTATCTTGAGAATAAATCTATGTTTTTGATTAAATATGAATTACTTCCTTAGACCATTTATTTATTCTTATTATACTTCCTTGACTTATTTTAAAAATTATAAAAATTATTTATCACTTTTTTTGAAAATAATCTTGTTCCATTTCTATATTTTACTTTTTTCCATATTTTAATGAGTTTGGATTGTTACTTCTCACTCATCAATGTTGTTTTAATTTTTTCTCCTTTTCCATATTTGTTTAATTTTTGTTTTTAAATTCATTTTAAATTTTAAATTTTACTTTAACATGTCCATGGTTTGATTTGGTTTGTTACTTTTCTTACTTAAGGTACATTTTGTTTCAATTTTTCCATTATTTAGTAGCTTGGCTTTTTAAATCATTTAATAACCTTAGCTTTTTTAATTACTTAATTTAATCTTAATTTCACTTTGTCCTTTTGGCTATAACTTAGAACTTATCACCCTAGGTTACCAATTGACTAAATGATTTACTTCAGTTATACAAGGTTTAGTTATTTGTATTTCCTTGCATTTGTTTTTTTAATTTTGCCTCCCTAGGTTTTTTCTAAAAGAATTAATGTGCCCTTAACTATCAAAATTAAAAATACAATAGAAAATCATTCAAAAATAAAGGTAATTAAATGTACATATATGATACTTTGACATTACTTTGATTTATTTCCTTAATTTCATTGCAATTTATGTTTTTACTATAATTTATTAGCTCAACATTGTAGGTTTCTATGTTATTATTCCAAAGCACCATCCCATGTTACAAATAAATTAAATGTGATGAGATTCAAGTGGGGAATATGTATACACATAATATATTTAAACTTTATCAATTATTGATGCTTTCTCTCTTGAAGGAACCCTTTGAATCTCAATCTCTCTAAGTGCATATATTAAAGGGTGCATTGGGAAAGGGGTTGGCATATCTTTAGTTCTATGTAGAATTATTGTCCCTTATACCACTATATAAAACTAATACAAGTCAATCATATCCATTTATATAAGAATTTAAAACCTATTTATATGCATCCCTAGGTAACTCACCACTCAAAATAGCTCCTAGCTAAGCAAATATCCTCTTTTACCACTTTTCCTACTATGTCAACTATGTTAACCCCATTCTAGGTTTAACAGATGGTATAGAGATATGTTGGCTCAAGATGACATAGTTAGATACATAAAAAATATTTTTCTTATGTAATAAGGTTGACCAAGATGATTGTGTTAGATAAATTATTGGGAGGGTTTAGGATTAATCCATGGCTATATATACCCCCTTCATTTCATTTCTAATAGAGGAACATTTAACTGTGCATCACTACTACTTTTAAATCTACTTATACAATCGATAGGAGGTTTCATTGCTTATATTTTTACCTTGGAGATGTATCAATTGTCTTGTGGATGTCTTGGATGCATAGGAGGATTTTTTTAGCTTTAGTTCATTTGTATTTATGATCCTTACAAACCTAAAAAAACCTCTTGCAAAGAACCATTGTCCAAGGGAGATATTGAGGCACAATGGTTTTACTTAAACAAGGTAAGTGTATTCCTACCCTTTCATATTTTGATGAGTAGATTTTGTAGAGTTGATATATGTTTAATTGCATCTCTCCTTGCTTATATCATTTTTATGTTATAGGTAGATTTGTCTTTACATGTTTATTATCTTCCCGATTTGTGTTATAATATTTGGTGATCACTAGATTAGCTTGCATAGTTTTTTAGTAGATTATTAGCTTGATTAATATTATTTACAATCATAAGAGCTACTTAGGGTTATCACAAAATGAAATTTAACTATGAGGCTTTGGAAACCTATCTTTTGGCTTTGTGTGATAGGAAATCCCTTAATATAGGTTTGGATTATCCTTTATTGGTCATGAACCTGATTTAAATGTATTTTAAAGTGTAATTTTTAGTTGATTACCTTATCATAAATTAAATATTATTAAGTATGATAATTTATAGAACTTTATACTTTTTTGTCTTGTATACAAATTTTTCTTTGCTTCTTATGTGTTGTTTACTTGTAACTATCCCCATATTTTATACAAGAGTTAGTGAGCACTAAATTAGATTTATTTTTTATTTTATGTAGGCATATCTAGTGTTATTTCATAATATAATTTTCATAAAGGCTTTGGAACCCTCTCCTTTGGTGTTATGTAGTAAAATATCCCTTGTTTAGGTTTAGTGGATATGAATTGGTCATGTCCCGATATAAATATATAGTTAATGAATTATTGGTAAGATTACCTTCTCCAAGGTTAGAATTCACTAAGTAGGAAAAGTTGCATATTCATCTTAATTCATTGCATACAGATACTATCCTCTATGTTAATTAAATTAATATTTTCAATTGTTAAGTTTTCATGATTTATGGCATATTAGATTAATTTAATATGACAAGATATATTCTTAGATAAATAAATGAGCATTAATAATAGTCATCCAAGTACCAATGACCAAGATTTATATAAATTAGGCTATTAAGACTCCTTTATAAGATAATCCAATGCTCATGTGTCATTTTTTAGTCATAGGGCAAATGTCAAGGAGATTTAAGCTCACATGGAAAATTACTTGGCTAAACCAGAATCACACATCACAACTATCCACATGGAATATTTATAGCTTTTTCAAAGGATGATGGGCATAATATGCTTATGAAAAACTCCCAAGAGTTAGCAAAGGCTATTAGATACACATGGTATAATCAATTTACCTAAATTTTAATCCTCTTTTAAGATTGATTTTCTTTTTTATAGAGGACGTCATATAATTCTTGGTCAAAAATTCCTCATGAGTTTATGCAACCAAGAAAAACCTCAATTTATTTAAAATACTAATAACATATAAGAAGTATCAACTAATATGTATTGATACCTAATGACACCATCTTCCACAGTCAAATATTATCATAATAAGAATAATACCCACAATTATTTTTTAAATAGATAACCTTTTTTGTTACATTTAAAGAATAATAGTTATTAGGGGATCCACATCAACTGCTCCATTCTTTCCCACCACCATGTCAATTTAGCCACATTAATTTATCCACCACCTCCTACTAAAATAATTTCAATGATATACATGGAGATGTCATTCTGAGACATGAAAATGTGACATCAAATGGCTACATTCATTTCAATTTAAATGACATTTATCTATAATTTTATTAGCTATTTAATTGCATTTTTTAGTAATTCCCTATATTATTGCATGCTACATAATTTTTTAGATGAAATTATTTGATTTTTAATTTATATATATGGGTGTTAAATTAATAAGTACTTGATAATTAAACCTAACATCTATATATAAATTAGAAATAAAAACATAGAGAAAAAATTATGGGTATATTATATAAATAATGATTCTCTAATCACTATTTACGCATTATACTATATATTTTAGAAGTTTGAGTTATAAAATTAAATACTTCAATCTACATACTATTTTCATTAAAGTTTATAATAAAATTAATAAGTAATATAGATTAATCTTGTGGTGTGTTTGTTGGTGCATTCACTTTGATGTTTGATGTTGTTTTCTCCCTTGTTTTAGTGTATATTACTTTTCATTAAAAATTAAATGACATCTAATATTTGGTTTATAGGAATGAATTTTACATTTCATTTGACATTATATAATTTTTAAAATTATAAATTAAATAATTTTTATATCTCCTTTTCAATTAAGGTATGTTTTTTTTATTATCTTCATCTGACACCATGATTTTATTTTATTTTTGACTTATTTCAAATACATAATCATATATTTTTGTTGGTGACATTTATTATATTATCCATTAACATATTTTATTATTTAATAACAAAGTGTATTTTGAATCTTTCTCAAATACAAAAATCAATTTGTTTAAAGATTTTTTTGAAATTATATATGTATGTATTTTTGTGTGTGCGTATGTATGTATGATAATATTTTTTTCATGGAGTGTACTTAATAATAATTATAATTATACATAACTATTTAAATTTTTCCCTTCCATGCTATTTACAATAAATTATTTATTTTGTATGTTTTCTTATTCATTGTAGCTAGAGTTATTTCCTATTGTGTCTCTTAGTGTTTGTTTTGGAATTTTTATTCCGTATTTTAGTAAATTTTTAATGAAAAATTAAGATTAAACCAAATAAACATGAAATTAACAACCATATAATAATTGAAATTTATGATTTTATTGTTTACATGTCAATATTTCCCTAACATTAGTGTTGATAAATTATTTATCAATGACATTGAAGATAATAAAAAAACTTATTTTTAGGATCCATGTTATCTTCCATGATGCAGAAATTAGATGGTGACATAAATGGTGAGATTTTAGTTTTTTTTAGAGATGTGATGGGGATAATATACTATATATTTATAATATGACTTTTCAAGGTCTTTTTTAGATAAATTTGAACCCCTAGTATCCCTATAACATTTTCATCATGGGTTATCATAGTTTTTTTTACTTAAAAGTGCATGTGTGTGCATGTGCACACATGCATGCACACGCACACACACACATGCACACATGCACATGAACACACGTGCACATGCATACACACACACACACACACACACACACACACACACACACACACACACACACACACACACACACACACACACACACACACACACACACACACACACACACACACACACACACACACACACACACACACACACACACACACACACACACACACACACACACACACACACACACACACACACACACACAAAGTTTAATGTTTAAATAAAATTTCTATGAAAATAAATTTATCAATGACAGTATTTGATAAGTCAATTGTGAAAAATATTTGGAGTGTGTATGGCCTTTTTCATCATATTTCATTATCATGGATAAATAGATAATAATATTCTATGAGGTTATTGATATATTTGTTTGTATGAAAAAATAATTAGAAACAATATTTGGCTATTTTTTTATTGGTAGTAAAGTGCAGACATAGAATCTTTTATTATTACATACCCTAAATTATAAATTGCATGTGAAATAAATGTAGATAAATGTCATAGGTGTACCTGAAGAAAATGTTAATGAGGGTGCTGAGAATAATGTTGGAAATATTTAGATACTTGTATTTCTTGCCCATAAAAATTGAATGGTACATGGGAAAGAGGCATGATACTTAATAATATGATTTATGGTCATGGTTTTTAGTTTTTAATTTTATGAAACTTTGATACCAACTTTTAATTCTATTTTGAAATTCATTCATAATTTTCACACATTTCCCAACCTAATAAATAAATTTTATAGCATTTAATTGATTGGAATAAGATTACTATTCTTTTATTTTGAGGTTTGGAGTTGATGATTCAAATTTAATTTTAATTGGTTTTTTAATTATGATTATGCATTCATCTCAAAAAAATGCCTCATGTTATTATCTTACATTATCATAACCATGTCAATTATGTTATTTTTATATGGATGTGTCACTTTATCCATGTCAAAGAGTCCACTCATTTACTCTACACAAACTCTTAATATATGTTGTATTTATGACACATTATACTATTTATGCCCTTTCTTACATTTGTTTTATTGTGTATGTGATAGTGATGAAGGACCAAAATATGTTTTGTTGTCTAGGATCATTAATTTTTTAAGGGATTAGAAAAATAAAATAAAATTGTGAAAATATATAGATGTTTATGGCCTTTTCTTCATGTTTAATTTTCATTTTAAAGTTAAATAACAACCTCATAGAATATTGTCATACATTAATTTTTTATAAAGTGTGGTATAATTATTTTGTGTGTTTTTTTAATAAAAGTAAGGGGTTGTGTGTATATTAAAGTTAACCAAAATTTGTAATTGATATTATCAAATATTATGCATAGAATTTCCACACTCACTTTTCTAATTCCAAGTGTATTATTTTCTAGTAAAACAGTTTTTTTTGAAAAAATCATTGTCTTATCATATATTGTGCTTTTCCTAGTTTCTTGAGCTTATGGGGTGCTTGTTATAACAAAAGAATATAAATATAAATATACAGAAGAATGTATATATATATATTCGGTCTCCTTCATGTTTGTTTTACTCTCCTAGAGGGGTTCAAATATCTATATTTTATACCTTCCCTAAAAATATTCACTAGAATTTGGAATTTGTTATCTTCTTTATAGCTAAGATCATCTTATAAGTACATATCTTAAATAAGATTATTTGTTTCTTAAATTTCATAAATCATATAATAATAAATTGGAGAAAACAATTAAAAAATAAGAGAAACCACTAAGTGGTTGGAAAAATTAATAAAATAAGAAAAAATGTGATATCAAATTTTCCAAGAAAAAAGGAAACTAGTTGAACCCGTGATATGATTTCTATGGGGATAAATCTTGATTAAATAGAATATAACTACTTTTATGAAAAACATATAGTAAAATAGGAGGGAAATAGTGAACCCACAACATGGTCGGTAAACTTATGAAACTAAGAAAGGCATAATACATGATAGCATAGTGTGTTTATATACACAAATAAATTTTTTAATCATTGATAGTTTCGATTATAGACTCATTGGCACATCTTTCTCATTTAATATGCATCCTAATGAGTGCACCCGGATCAATTATGGGATAAATTATGGTACTTCATGATATATTTTCATGTTATCATGTATTATACCTATTTGCATTCACTATGTTATTATTGGATCATTATATCCTCCTTTGATGGTATTTTCCCTTATTTCTATCTCTTATACCTAATTCGATGTATTTTACAAACTAATTAACCCATGTCAAATTAGTTTTGTTTGGTTACTATATTTTATATTGTATAACCCATGATTAAAATAGTTACTTCCTTATTGCAATTTTATTTCAACTATATCAACACCACATACACTCTAGTTTTGTGCTTTATGTTCTAACTCAACATGGTCGACGTAGTAATTTTTTTTCTCATATTTATACTTTATCTATATAGATAAATTCCATTAGAATATTTTATATGTAACTTTTAGGAGTTGTATATATATATATGGACTCAAAATAAAATAATTAATGAAACTTGCATCATTTTTATCTACTTGTGCATGAAAATTTACCTTTTGTAGGAGATTGTGGTAATTTTTTCCACCACATGTATAATGTGGTTTATAGTTGTTTTTTTTAGAAATTAAGGTATTTTTACAAATGTTAAGGTAATGCAAAATTTAATATGTCACCTTGCAACTCTAAAACATTTTTAGGAATGTCTTGTCCAAAGTGGTTGAAGGTCCTTGTGGAAGTCATTTAAGTAATTTAAATGTGATAAGGAGTATAGTAAAATTTCCCATACATAAATACATGCACATTTGAATATTCAAAATTTTTTTCTCTCCTTTTAATTGCTCTCATACATCTTCAATCATGGAACAAGTATAAATGAAGTTTAAAATGCAAAAATACATCTTAGCACATTTAATTGCTCATGTGTAGATTTTTTGGAGGGATCCATTCATGGATTGAGGATTTAATAAACTATCCATTTAGTAATGAAGGCCTTTGAAATTAGTTTCAAGGTGGAAATGGAAAAAAATAGGTTTAACTTTACAAGAGAAGGTGATTATGATTTGTTATAGGTCTTGTATTGAAGAAAAGATGTAAGTTTCATGTTGGAAATGAATAAAAGAGTTTCATGATATGTTTTTAAGACAAGGGTGAATGTATTGATGAAGTTTTAGACCTCTGTAATGAGTAAAAATGAAAAATGAATCCCATTAGGGCCAAGACTACAAATCTGCCCCTAAAACCTAATCTAGAGTCATGTAGGATATATACATATATATACATACACACACACACACACACACACACACACACACACATATGGTAGGATGTATCAGGTCTTAAAATTCCATAATACATCAAGAAAAGGCACTTTTAGGCCCTGTTCTGATAAAAAATCAACTCAACTATGAAGAAAATGGTTCTAAAAGCTTAAGAGATAGGTTTCAAATGATCACAAGTACAATATATATATGCATGGAGAAAAATAATCTTAGGGTATGCTATGGTACCATATTCCATTCTAATTGATATGAATATTTTAGATATATAGGGCCATATCTTTATGAATCATTCTTAAGAGGTTAAGCTTCCCTAAAACCCCTTCAAAACCCTAACATCTCTATTCTAAGCAATTTGGATGCATTTTTAATCTTGTTTATGCAAATGGAATGTGTTAATATTTTTTATAGGGTTTAATGATACCTCCCATGCAATCTCCAATCAATATCTAAGCATGACTAACTACCATGTCAGAGAATAGGTCTTCAAAGTGGAGAAAATGCAAGTGTTACATGTCTAAAAAGGTGTTTTATGAGGTTTAAGTGATTCTTTGAAGTAATCTGGTGGTTATAGGATATATAGGGGTATATTAATGTACTAATTAAAAAATAATTAGGTCTTTAGACCTCATAAAACTCAAAATATGGTCATTTCTCTTTTCCTAGGTGTCATTGTTCTCAATTTATGGGTTGTCACAAGGCTAAAAGGGTGTTTTTAGGTGTTTTTATTGATTAATCATGAAAAAAAATTATTTAAATGGTTATATGGGTTCATATAGGTTATAATTATAAAATAATGATGTATTTATAACTCACATAATTCAAAAGCAGATCTACAGTCATGCAAAAATGAAGAAAATGCAAGGTGGGAGAGCACTAAAAAGGCCTCATAAAATTTTAAATTAAGGTTGAGATAAATATTAAAAAACTTTTATTAGTATTTTAAGGTATGTAAAGTTCATTATGGGATAGAAAATTCTAAATCCTAGGTCTCTACTCCCCTATAGGGCAACAAACACACAATTTAGGAAGAATTTTTGTTTGGGAGTTTTATGAAGCTATGATTTTCTTGAAATATTATATGTATATCCCATATAAACCTATAAAAATAGATAAATAATGGATATATGTGATCTTTAAACCTCATTTTTGACCCCCTAAGCCAATTTAGGGCTTCTTGAGGCCTATAAAGACCAAATTGGATATTTTTTGGAGTTTTAGGTGGAATAGAGGTCTAAAAAATTTAATGGAGGTATATGAAAAAATAAAAATTGTTTTTTAATAATAATTAGTACTATTATCTACCATAATCATGTGAATTCACCAAGTTTTAGCTTTTCACTATGCATTTGGCAATCTTAGCAAGATGACAAAGTGGGCATATGAGATGTCAGACATGTTACATCAGTTTGAGGAGTTTTAAATAATATAATGAGGTGTCAATAATATATATATATATATATATATATATATATATATATATATATATATATATATATATATATATATATATATATATATATATATATATATATATATATATATATATAAACATTTTGTATGAATTTATATATGTTTTTAACCCCATAATCAAGGAGGGTATGGAAATTTTAAGAGAGGTTCAATAAGTCATCAAGCACAACCAAGAACCCTATGAAAACTTCATGAAGACCATCATCACATCAAGAAACACATGTTGAGGGTGATTGATAAGACTATTCTATAACTTTCCAATTAGATTTTTAAATGATTGGATATGGATGACATATGTCATATACTCTCTCCATGTACTATCTCTCTCTTTCTCCTTCTTTATTCTATATGTATGGCCTTGAATGACATTGTATGCATCCTCAATTTGAGTATGGAAATGCCTTGCTCAAATAAAAATTTGAAATTTTCCTCTTAAGTGAATATATTTTGATTTATTACCTTCTCAATCTTGCATCTATATTATACTTCATGCTTAGTTTATGAATGCTAGTTGTAGTGTTTTAAATCCCTCTTATTTGTCCTCTCATTCATAACTCTTTACATGTTCCTAGTCTCTTTGAAATTAATATGAATTGTGTTACATGTTCCTACAAATTATAAGTGTGGGTATTAAATCACTATTGTCTCTAATGTGACCTCTTTATCATCCATCTTGGTTAGTGTCTTGTCCATAACCTTCATATTGAAACACTAATTTTTGAAGACTCATGTTGACTTGTGCAATAGGAACCAATCCTAGTTCATGTTCTTAGTGAAGTATATGAAAATGGAAGGTATCAACATTTGGTACATCACCATTTTTTTTCTTTCATATTTCTCTCTCTCCATTTTCATTATCAATTGAATAGGTTTAGTAGTAGTTTTGGTGAAACATAAAGGGATCTATCCCATACCTATAGATTCACCTAATTAATTAGGCCACCCATAGCCCATAGGTGTTTCCATTGCTATTATCTATGTAAGAAGGCTTGATCAACCTTCTTAGGGGTGAAATTTAGAGTGATAGTAATTTTGGCATACCCAATGGGATAATTACAACAAGTAATTCATCTATTGGATAATTTTTGGTGTGTTCTTAAATATATCATCTTTTTGAGGCATCACTATCAAAAATAAATGGTGACTCCGAGTCTAATTAGTTGGTTATAGTAACCTAAGTACTTATTTAAAATATTTGTTGATATTTTTTCTTTATGTTTTTTACCTTATGAAGTTTTATGGCTGAGTATGGAGATAATTTATATTTTATGTCTCCTTATTAATAGTATAATGATCTTTATCATCATTTTGTTGAGCCACATTATTCCTTTAATTATCTTATTTCCACACCATATGACTATAGTTATCAATATGAAAAACCTTGATATCAAGAATATTATCCTTCCTTCCCTCCCAAACCACCTAATCAAACTAGCCCTTCTAAAGAGCTCTTAAATAAGTCCTTCAAGATCCTAAGTTAGAAATATGCCCTATTGAGATTCAAACAAACTAATGAGCCTCTTATGCCCCATGCCAACCTCTTTGGATCATTCCTCCCATGCCAAATGAAAACCAAGAAGAGAAAAAGGTTATGGAAGCCAAGCCAAGGAAATTCCTAAGCTTTATGAGCCCTTCATCTATCCATCAAATTTAAATATCCTTTAAGAATGAAAGCATATCATAATTTGACATATTGGTTGTCAAGTGGAAGGAAAAACATAAATAAGTCTTAGAAAAAAATTTGTCTTCCCCTTACCCAATAACTCCCAAATAAGTCCTTAAATATCCAAAGTTTGAAAGACTCCCTCTCAATATTCAAAGAAAATAATGATCTCTATTTCCCTCCCACTATATCCCTTTGTAAAGGTGGACTTGTTGTATGCAAGGAAGAAGAAGAGCATCTCGTTCAAGAGAAGAGTTTTTCAAGAGAGGATTATGAATATGTGGTAAGTGATTATGATGAGGAAATCACAATTTGTAGTCCTCATTATACCATTGGAATAGAATTGAGAAAAATGGGAGAAAATTGATCTTTTGAACAAATTCTTGATCAAGAAGAAGAAAAGTGTTCACTGCAGGGCATTCATTCTCATGATCATGAAGAGGAGGTTGAAGTAGTTTTATTGACTAGTGAACATGGTAAAAGAATGAATGAAGAAGTTAAAAGTGTCCTTGAAACATATGGTGAAATTTATACCATCTCAAGTCATGTAAATGATCCTGTATAAAGCTATAAAATGATCCAATAAGACATGATAATTGGTTAGTTAGTAGTAGAGTATGAAAAGGATCTTGATGAGGATATTTTAATTGTAAAATCTAATGGACACACTCAAGATACTCTTGATGACATGTGGCAATCCCACTTGTACATTTAAAAAGAGTTTGATGATCTTAATAGGCCTACAACTCATGAGGAAGAAAAAAAGTGTGTCATAGAGGTTGTTTCTCTCCTAAATAGACATGAAGACAACCTCAATTAAGACATGGCTAAGGTGGTTGATCATTTTAGAGAGCATACTAATGAAAGTGTTGGTAAAATAATGCATCAAGAATACTAATAACACTATCCTAAGGAGCCATTACAAATTGAGGTTACCTCTACCTTCCTAAATTAGAAGGTGATCACTGTTGAAAGCTTTATCAATATTGAGTAGCATGAGGTAATCATAAATCCACAAGAAAAATATGTCTACATTGGATATATTGTTACTCTAGGTGATATAATGGATGTTTTAGGTCTGATTTATAATCAAATATATCATCAACATGCCAACATCTTTATAGTTAAGTCATACCTCTGATTTCACAAGCAAGGTTCTAATGGATTCCACCTATCAAGTGCAAATTTATTCCTAGGAAATCAAGAAAGTTCTGAATTTTTTTATTTTAATCTAAGTGTATTAGGTTTTTAAGGTCTTGTACATAATAGGCTTGTTTTATTTACTCTAAGTTCTTCTAACATGGTGTTTATCTAATTATTTTCTTCCTTATTTTACCTAAATGCCTCTTGGAATAGTGTGGTTTCTTGTTGTTTTTTTTTCTTGTGTGTTGTTTGTTTGATAATTTATTATCAATTATTCCTTCATTTATTTCAAGGAACTTGTATCGATTTTGTTATCTCATATCATCTTGAAGTGATGATAGGTGACTCCATTGCCTAATTAACTAGTAAGTCTAATGGTATAGAGTGATTAGTAATCATGCATACCCTAGAGGTCTCCATGAATTTTGAAATTTTTTGACACCATAGTTAAAATGTGGTCTATATCTTATTTTAGATAAATTAACGTATTTTTGAAAATGTTAAGGTAATGTAAAATTTAATATGTCTCCTTGAAAGTCCAAAACAACTTTAGGAATGTCTTGTCTAAAGTGGGTGGAGGTCATTGTGGAAGTCATTTAAGTCATTTAAATGTGATAATAGGTCTATTACAATTTCCCATCTATACATACATGCACATTTGAATATTCTGACATTTTTCTCCACGTTACTATTCTCATACATCTTCAATCAAGGAATAAGTGTAAATGAAGTTCAAAATGTAGAAATACATCTTATCACATTTAGTTTCTCATGTTCATGTTTTGTAGAGGAATTAATTCATGGATTTAGGATACAATAAACTTTAAACTTATTAATTAAGGTTTCTACAACCGGTTTCAAGGTGGAAATGGTAAAAAATAGGTTTTACTTTACAAGAGAAGGTAATTGTGATTTGTTACAGGTCATATATTGAAGGATAGATATAAATTTCATGTTTTAAATGAAAAACATATGTAATCATAGGTTTTTAATACATTTAATAATTCCTTGATGATGTTTCATACCTCTTTAATTATTAAAAACCAGTAATGAAGCCCATTAGGGCCAAGATTACAAATCTACCCTGAAAACTAATAAAGGAAAAAACAAGCTCTAGAATCATGTAGGGAATAAAAACTTTTAGAGATACATATAAATATAAATTGGAGGATGTTTTAGGTCTCAAAATTATATAATAAATCAAGAATAAACACTTTTAGGCCTTGTTTTTATCAAAAATGTAACTTGGGTATGAATAAAATGGTTCTATAAGCTTGAGAGATAGGTTTCAAATGCTCACAAGTATAACAAGTAGATGTATGGAGATAAATAATATTATGGTATGTTATTCTCCCATATAACCTTCCATTTCATATCAATATTTTAGAGATACAGGGCCATAGCCTTATGAATTATCCTTAAGAAGTTAAGTTAACCTAATACCCCTTCTTAACCGTAACATCTGAGATTTAAGGAATTTAGATGATTTTTTGATCTTGTTGATGAAAATTAAAGGTGTTAAGATTTATTATATGGTATAATTATAACTCCTTAATCATCTCAAAGAAATATCTAAGCATGATAGAGTGCCATGTCAGAGAACAAGTCTTCAAAGTGGAGAAAATACAAGTGTTTGAGGTCTAAAAAGGTGTTTTAGGAGGTTTATGTTATTGATTGAAGGAATCCAGTATTTTTAAGATATATATGGGTATATTTAGGTCCAAATTAAAAAATAATTATCACTTTATACCTCATAAAACACAACATATGCTCATTTCTCTTTTCCTAGGTGTTATTGTTCTCAAGTTTTAGGTTGTTACGGGTCTAAAAGGGTGTTTTAGGTGTTTTTAATAATATATCATGACCAAAAATGATTTTAATGGTTATATTGGATCATATATGTTATAATTAAAAATAATTAGGAATTTATACCTCATATAACTCATGAAAATGCCAAAATATAGACCTACGATCATGCAAAAATAAAGAAAATGCAAGGTGAGACAACACTAAAAATGCCATAACATGAGTTTTAGAGATCCAAAACTCATAAAATTTTAATTGGTGGTTGGTATAATAATTTTTTTAAAAAAAGTGTTCTTATATTTTTAAATTTCATTATGAGAGATAAAAATCTAAAACATAGGTTTGTACTCCCCTACAAGGCAGTAAATAGACAATTTAGAAAGAATTTTTGTTTGCGAGTTTTGTGAAGAATTTTTGAGTTTTTAAAATCCCACAAGTATTTAAAATTAGTAAATATATATACAATGAGACCAATAAGGGAGCTATTTTATCCTTAAATGGATTTTTGACCCCCTAAGCTAATTCAAGGCTTCTTAAGGCCTAAAAAGACCAAATTGGGCATTTTTGGGAGTTTTAGGTGGGTTAGAGGGATAAAAATTTCATGTAAGTATGTGAAATAATTTGAATTATGTTTAAATTTTAAATAATCCTCTTCTCTACCCATATCATGTGAATTCACCAAGTTATATGTTTTAACTATGCGTTTAGAAAGTTTGGCAAGATGACAAAGTGGGCATATGAGATGTCAAACCTTTTTCATCATTTTGAGGAGTTTAAAATAATCTCATTATATATAAATAAGATTATAAATTTGGTTTATGTATTTATTTAGGTGTTTAACCCCCAAATAAATTAGGGTAGAGTAGTTTCAATAGAGTTTTGATGAGTCATCAAGCACAACCAAGAAATCCTATGCAAACCTTATGAAGACCATCATCACATCAAGAAACACATGTTTATATCAAATTATAGGACTATTATCTCAATTTATACTTGGTTTTTTAACTAATTAGTTATGGATGACATTTTTCATAGACTCTTTCCATGTACTATATCTTTCTTGATCCTTATTTCTTCTATAAGTATGCCCTTGAATGACATTGTATGAATATTTAATCTCAATATGCCAAAGCCCTACTCAAATAAACATTTGTAATTTTCCTATAAATCTAATATATTATGATTTTTTTCCTTAAAAATATATAATCTAGTATATACTTCATGGTTAGTTAATGAATTTTAGTGGTAGTGTCTTAACTCCCTCTCATTTGTCCTCTCTTTATTACATATTTGTAGGTTTTTAATCTCTTTGTGGGTCATATGAAGTGTGTTACATGGTCCTAAAATAGATAAGTGTGTATATTTATTAAATAATGTATCCTATAAGGCCTCTTTATCATCACTCTAGATTAGTATCTTGACCACAACCTCCATATTGAAACACTGATGCTTGGAGACTCATGTTGAGTTGTGTAATAGGATTCAATCCTAGTTCATGTTCTTAGTGAAATATAGGTAAATGAATGGTATCAACATTTAGATAATCACCCTTTGTTTACTTTCATTTTTCTCTCTCTCCATTTTTATTTTCAATTGAATAGGTTTATTATTAGTTTAGTTGAAGCATCAAGGGATCTATCCCATATCTATAGATTCACCACATTGATTAGGCCACCCATAGCCTAAATTTATTTCCATCTCTATCATCCATGTAATAAGTATTAAAAAAAGTTATTATATTTTATATTTAGAGTGATAAAAAATATGATGAATTAGATTTTTAGATCTTATACTTACTGAGGTATATGTTTGAAAAAGCTATTTAGAGTTATTGATATGGAAACTAAACCAAAAATGTATGCCTAATATTTGGAGTCTCTAAATAAGGATACTTACGAATTAATCTTAAAATTTTGACCCTCCACCTACAATATCTCACATAAAGTGCCACTTAAGCTAAAGGGGATATTTATGCATTGAAAATTCAACTAAAGGTAAGTATCTTGATCTATAAAGTCTACCTTTTATTTTGTTTACATGCATATACTAGAGTAGTTTGTTTTTATCTTCTTCTCTATGTATACTTTATCTTACATTATATTTAAATGCAAATACATCCTTAACTATATACATTTTAGTTAAAACCCTTAGTTTAGATACTTCTTGGTTACCTTGTAATGGAAATTTCATATTTTTAGTTTGACTCTTGTATATTTTGGATCTAGGTTTTGTTTATTTATTATTTCCTTACATAGGCTTCCTAATTGTATCGTTGATTTTAATTTTACACATACCTCTTGATTATATCATCCACCTTACATTTAGTGTGGCTACTTATATATACATTTTATCTAGTATGATCTTCTCCTTTTTTACATCTTATATGGTATTTATATTCCTAAACATATTCAATCTACATACAATCTTTTGAACCTGATATAAATTTTACCCCACTACTATGTTGGGTCATTTTAAATTTTAAATTTTTTATTTATTTTTAATTCTCAAAAATTTTGAGTTCCTTATTTCCAAAAACTATTTTAATTTAGCATCCATCAAGAATATAATTCCATTCATATAATATGATTCATTCATTACCTAAGTGAATCTATCCAAAACATTGGTAGTTTACAAAGATATCAATATAAAAACCTTATTTTGTGTCTATAACTATAATTGACAATAAATTTCAATTATTTTTTCATATTTTACCAGTTCACATGAATACCTTATAATTATTGTAATATATCTATGAAAAAATAAGTGTAACCTTTATAACCCTAATGTTGACACATAAATTATTGATAGAAACCAATCCAATGAATAATTTGATTATGAGAGTGAAGTTGAGTAAACTCGTGATATATATCTATATATTCAATAAAATCCTAAAAATCAAGTAACACCCCTGCCCCCCCCAACTTGAGTAAATTCATGCTTTCATTATAACACCTTTCTTTGAAATATCACACATTTTTCCTACAAGTCTTGGGGCAAGCCATTTTATGAATTGCTCTAATACTTAATTTTACATTATACCTACCATACAAAATATTATGGTCAAACCTACTTATATTTCCCCAACCAAAATTGATAATCTCAATAACAAATTCTCACTTCATTCAACATGTGAATAAATAATATAATTCCAATCAAAACACACTTGACACTACTCAAGTAATGATTCCATTTTTAATCAAATAGATCATATGTAATATAATAATTCAAACCAATTCATGAAAATGAATAATAAACACATGAAAATTAATATACATACATTATATATCTAGTGGGGAATGTTAAAATTATATTCCCCACACCACCCCCCGCCCCACCCTGACCCCTGAAGGATCATCTTGAGGATCTTATACCTCAACATCTAATGCACAATAAATTAATTAAGAAGATCCAAAATAGACCCTTAGTGCCAAATATTGTAACCATAGATATTAGAGGAATTAGTCCTACCATATCCTATTATAAATCTAATGATCCATTTTTACACCCTAAATCCTTTAGGAATATCTATAAGGAGTGGCTCAAAATTAACAAATTTTGTTTCTACCAAACTAATTGTCAACAAATTAATATTTAATGCTTTAGAACAATACAATCAACTCAATCATAGTTATATGACTAAATAGGAAGTCTTAATGAATGGATTGGTTCAATAAGTCTAATATCATTACATACATTAAAAAAAATTAGGTAACCTTTTCAACTATAAGTAATTGGATAATGAGCTAGAGCATTAGTTAATTAACTATTGGAAATATTTATTTAAAAAATTGATAAATAACTTGTATGAAGAAAATGTTTTAAATTTTTTTACAACTTCATTAACATCAAAATTACAATTAAATTTTTTATTTTTTTTTAATCCTAAGTCACTGAACTAAGCCATAGATCAAACTAAAATACAATACCACCTCATGAGAAATTATAGGCACACAACATAAGGAAAATACTAAAATGCTTAGGAGATCTTAAAAAATCACATAATGAATACTAATATTAGTGATACTTATGATCATAATCATAAATCTAAGAGGACTATCCATGTTATCATGTTTGGTTCTTAAAATAGGTCAATTTATCAACCTATTTTGGGAATTCATTGTCAACTAAACCCCTCCTTACAATTTTCACATTAATAACATTGATATTCATTAACATCTTAGCCTCGATGAGCTTAGAAAAAAAGTTCCTAAGTCTCAACCCAATGAATTTGATGATTGAAGAACCAAAGTTTAATGTTATTACAACTAAAAATATTTTTTAGTTTAGTATAATTGAGGTAATTATCAAAACAATTTATGTTGTATTTCATACCTTATTATGTGATTTTCTCCACATTCATAACTTTTACCATGATGTGATGAAAATAGAATATTACCAAGGCCTTAATAAAGTTTAAAAAGATCATGATAATAATCTATAGTGTGACATAATTAAGGTAATGCTCACCTAGGGATCTATCAAAATAATCTTTGCAATCATTCTCAAATAGATACCAAATGATATCCTCATAATAATAACACTTTGTAACCACAAAATATGGTTCATTTATCTCTATCCAATAATGTCATAGTAACTTTAGTTAACCCTAATGATTTTAGTAATCCATAAAACATAGTTAGCATGAATAATAAAGGAACATTATTACTCATAAAATATTTCCCCCCTAAATAAAACTAAGCTTATGACACCTCCTATAGCCTATATAATTGTTTAGGATTATATTGTAAGACAAATGTTTTTATTTGTCCCTTAAGAATCCTCAAAATTTATTTTTATTTTAAAAATTTATGAACTCCCCCCCATGTTGATTTAGTTATTAATTTTCATGTAAATTGCATCATATCATGCTTTTTGATCATGTCTTCTATTCCCACCACTGTATTTCTTATGTCAATATATCATTGTGTGTATGTGCCAATAAAATATTCAATATTTGATTCAATACAATGTTTTTGTATTTCATGTTGTTATAATATCTTATTTTTAACTATATATAAAAATTTGATACAATATTATGATCCCAAAATATTATTGATTTCACCACTATAGTAATTTGTAGTTGAACCAACTATATTTCCATGGCCACTACTACCAAATCACGTAAAAAATTAGCTAATCTTGGGTCTAAAATTGTCTATATTTAAACATGATGTCATTGAAACCTTTTTTTATTAACTAATATCATCTTTATAATATATTAATTTCAATTAATGGGACCCCATTGAATAACTATCTAATATTCCTAGTTAGATTCCATTCTTTGAGATTATACATACCTACCTTAAACATCATAATAACTTATAAAAAATATTTTTTTATTCGATTATTCCTCAATAACAACATAAAGGGATAAACCTAATATTATTGGCTCTTAAGAAAGTATAATTAAAAAAATGTGAGGAGATGTATATCTAAATTTATAGGACAATTGACTAAATATTGTCTTTGAAATTTTCAATCGATGTGATGAGCCTCAATGAAATATTTTTTTGTGTGTATGGCCCTCATATATTTATTAGGATTAAAATTGGTGATGTAAAATTATAAAGAGACATTGTATATCAAGGTTGTAATATCCCTTCGAATATCAAAACAAAAGCTCTGAATTGCTTATCTGAATTTATGCAAAAATATCTTTAAATAGATAAATAAATCATAGTATAAACTCTTATTTATTTGCTCATAAGCTTACAATAGAGATCCTCTGTCAAGTACACAAAGAATATTGAAAAGTGCGGCCTGAATAGCCTGAATATTCCACAAACTGGGAAGGAATTCTGAATCTGGTTCGTCTCGGCCTGCTGTGTAAAAAACACAGTCACCGACGTTGGTTATACTGCCATCATCGGTCGATCTGTAGTCATTATCTCGCCGATGTTGGTGGTATGTCGACCGATGCCAGTCTCTGTAAGTATTTGCTCACCGATGTTGGTACCTAAACTTTCTGTTGATGCGTACGGATTTTCACTGATCTGTACAGAATCCGTACGGCCGCTGATATAGCACCACCTATATGCTTGATCCTGATCTGTAGAATTATGGGCTAATACAAAAGATCTATATCTGGATAATTCTTGAATCAAAACCCAAAATAATGAAAATACCTGTAAACCCTTATGATAGCTTCTGAGTGAAGTTATCTCTCAAATACCTGTAATACTATGATAACTTCTGGGTGAAGTTATCTCTCAATTTGGCAATAGATCGGCTGATCTTTCACAACCTCTGAATCGCACACAATGAAGAGTTGACGTTCTTCAATGCAATTGGAATCCTGGAACCCTTAGCTCAGTCTTCACAGAAGAATTTCTTAACAAGCATCAATATCAAAAATAATCATGAATACAAACTCTCTCCCATGAGAGATTCTTATACACCTCCAAAGGTGTGCTTGCTAAAATTAGATTCCCTTAAATTAGACTGGGGCTTCCTTAATTTAGAACTAGGGTCTTAAAATTAGACCAATTCTTAAATTAGAATTAGGATCCTAAAATTATACCCAATAATTAATAATTAATAATTAATTAATAATTAATTAAAATTGGACCAAATAATTAATATTTGATTAAATCAATCAAATATTAATATCTCCCTTAATTCATGTCCAAAAGAGCCCAAACGAAAGCCAAGCCCCTCTCCATCAAGACCCTCTATCCATCTTATCAGCCTACGAGGGTCGCATAATAGGCTAATCATCTACTTTGCACATGTCAACTAAAAAGGGGACATGACAATCTGCCCCTCCTAAAATTGCTTGCCCTCAAGCAATCGCTGAATACCTGGATCCCAAATGAAGTCTCAATCTACAATGTTGTTAACCAACACAAACTCCAGGCCCTGTCCATTACCACTCTCATCCAATGGCGTCACATCACCTCTGTCTCTTGTACGTATATCATCATCAACATGTGACCCACCTGTAAAAGAAAGCTGAGACTCTACCACATGTGCTAACTCTTGAACTGGACTCACCTCAAGACAAATCTCATCCTCATATCTCTCCTGTGTTGGTGCCAATGTGCACTCATCATCGCACTCTATCATGTCATGTAGTATAGGCATCTCCATCCGATGAAAAAACATATGTTTGAAGCTGCTACCCCGTATTGCCTTAAGAATATGTGTTTTCCCATCAACCTGAAAATGAACCTCCATATCTTTGAGATGAAGAGTAACTTCCTCAAATTAATGAAGCCACTTCATACCCAAGACTAATTCTATGTCCCACATGTTCACTACAAAATAATTAGCCTTGAACTCATAGTTGTTCAAGCGCAATGGAAGGTCTCTAATCATGCGCTCACACCTAAGAGTGTGACCATCGGCTACCTTAACTCTAATTCCCTCAAAATCTTCGGTAGTGAGTCCACGCTTCTCCACAAATCTAGCATCTATGAAATTATGTGTGGCTCCTGTATCAAGAAGGGTGGTGACCTTCTGCCCTGCCAAAACTCCACGGAGTCTAAATGACTCATCTGACTGAATGTTGGATAGGCGTGTCTCCTGTATATGAAGTTCTAAATCTGCCTCTGCCTTGGGCTCTGAAGCCTCTGCCTCCTCAGAACTATCCTACTGTTTGAAATCTTTTGATTCTGCATCCTCATAATATGCCCACATCACACGATTTGCTTTGCCCTTAGGCCTCAAAGGGCAATCGCGATGGATATCATATGGACCTTTGCAGTAGAAGCAAAGCTTCTTCCTGCGTAGATCATTAAGCACCTCACGATCCAAAGATGGTGCTACTAGATTGGCTTTTGAATCATTTTTAACCCTGGATTTATCTATGTTAAAATCTGGTCTCTCTGCCTCCTCAGAACTATCCTGCTGTTCAAAATCTTTTGATTCCACATCCTCATAATATGCCCACATCACACGATTTGCTTTGCCCTTAGGCCTCAAAGGGAAATCGTGATGGATATCATATGGACCTTTGCAGTAGAAGCAAAGCTTCTTCCTGCATAGATCATTAAGCGCCTCACGATCCAAAGGTGGTGCTGCTGGATTGGCTTTTGAATCATTTTTAACCCTGGATTTATCTATGTTAAAATCCAGTCTCTCTGTATCCCCGTTGGAGTGCTTATGGTCTCTAGATGAAGAAGTACCTCTGGGGTTAGATCTACTTGATGGGGCTGCCATCTCCATACTACGCGCCTTCTTCATATCTTCCTGTAATGAAGGAGGATCAAAGCCTTTGATCCAACCTCTCAATGGTTCTGTCAATCCCTCCATGAAGAGTACTACTAGTCGCCTCTCTGAAATGTCAGGAACCATAACTGATAACCTCTAGAAGTCACCAATGTAAGACTCTAGAATGCCGCTTTGGCGCAACTATGCCAACTCTTGGAAATAGGACTCGGGATCCCTCCTATCAAAACGCTCTACCGGTCTGTCCACAAACTCCTGATAAGAAGTGATCCGATCATGATGGAGTGTCACTATCCCATGGTGCCACCAATCATGAGCTACTCCCTCAAGATGTAGTGTTGCATATCTAATAGCATCTTCCTCACCCATTGGCCGCAATGTGAGAAATGTATCCAGCTTACTAACCCAGGCCTGTGCTGTCACCTTACCACTACCGTCAAATGTCGCTAGTGTGAGCCTGCTCGTAGCATGCTTCAGATCATTGTTTTGGGGTCTTGGTCTCCCATTCTGTCGACCTCGGTAATGTTCTTTCCTTTGTGTGAGGAATCGATCAAAAGTAATCATCTCCCTGACCATAGGTGGTAATGACTCCCACTCTTCAGTCGCTGCCCTAAGTGTGTCTGTAAATGCCTCCTCATTCTCCTCACCTGCTATCACCTCCTCTGCTTCCTGTCTCACAAATATAGGCCTAGTAGGCCTATTCGCTATATGAGAAATAGTCCCATGGCCTCTCTATGATCCTGCATCACTCCTGACATCTTCACGGTGTGGGGAATGTCTCCTCGGAGTACCCAATCTCGGTAGTGCTACTGCCAACTGCTATAATACCTGGTTATTCTGCCTTTGTCCTTCTCGTAGTTCTCTAAGAGTAAGTAAAACCTCTGCATCATCTTGATCTCTAGGATGGTGAGGAATATGGGCCCTGTCAATATCATCACCCATGTCTTCCGGCAGTTGTTCTAGAACTTGAGTGCCTTCAAGCAAAGCTCTACTGCGCGTGAAATACCTGTGTGGTCCCAACCCTTATGGCTGCATAAGATCTGTCAAACCCTCAGGATGGTAGGATTTAGCTCTGATACCACTGTAATATCCCTTTGAATATCAAAATAAAAGCTCCGAATTGCTTATCTAAATTTCTGCAAAAATATCTTCAAATAGATAAATAAATCACAGTATAAACTCTTATTTATTTGCTCATAAGCTTACAATAGAGATCCTCTGTCAAGTACATAAAGAATATTGAAAAGTACGGCCTGAATATTCCACAAACTGGGAAGGAATTCTGAATCTGGTTCATCTCAGCCTACTGTGTAAAAAACACAGTCACTGACGTCGGTTATACTGCCGTCGTCGATCGATCTGTAGTCGTTATCTCGCCGATGTCGGTGGTATGTCGACCGATGCCGGTCTCTATAAGTATCTGTTCACCGATGTGGGTACCTAAACTTTCTGTTGATGCGTACGTATTTTCACAGATCTATACAAAATCCATACGGCCGCTGATATAGCACCCCCTGTATGCTTGATAGTGATCTGTAGAATTATGGGCTAATACAAAAGATCTATATCTGGATAATTCTTGAATCAAAACCCAAAAATAATGAAAATACCTGTAAACCCTTGTGATAGATTTTGAGTGAAGTTATCTCTCAAATACCTGTAATACTATGATAACTTCTGGGTGAAGTTATCTCTCAATTTGGCAATAGATCGGCTGATCTTTCACAACCTCTGAATCGCACACAATGAAGAGTTGACGTTCTTCAATGCAATTGGAATCCTAGAACCCTTGGCTCAGTCTTCACAGAAGAATTTCTTAACAAGCATCAATATCAAAAATAATCATGAATACAAACTCTCTCCCATGAGAGATTCTTATACACCTCCAAAGGTGTGCTTGCTAAAATTAGATTCCCTTAAATTAGACTGGGGCTTCCTTAATTTAGAACTAGGGTCTTAAAATTAGACCAATTCTTAAATTAGAATTAGGATCCTAAAATTAGACCCAATAATTAATAATTAATAATTAATTAAAATTGGACCAAATAATTAATATTTGATTAAATCAATCAAATATTAATATCTCCCTAAATTCATGTCCGAAAGAGCCCAAACGAAAGCCAAGCCCCGCTCCATCAAGACCCTCTATCCATCTTATCAGCCTACGAGGGTCGCATAATAGGCTAATCATCTACTCTGCACATGTCAACTAAAAAGGGGACATGACAAAGGTTATGGAACTTGTGTCACCCTTTGAACTTCATTAAATTCCTTGGGTAATATAAAAACAACCTTAAGACCACTCATATCATGTGCCAAATATATGACATAAGCCAAATGTTACTTAAGGTATTCATTTGGCTTAATAATATAGTACATATAATTATATTTAGGATAAAATTTATGATTTCAAAATTTCCTGTATCCTATAAATATTTATTATATCAAAATTTTGACTCGTCAACTTAGGACCATAGCTTTTTCCACATGTCAATACCTCAAATTCCCCTATTTGGGAGCTATCAAAATAATTCAATATGATAAAAAAAAAATTGGAAATATAAAAAATTCAAAGTGTATTTAAGATACCTACCCTTGAACCAATTCCAAGTATTCCATTTTTTTAGTATCAAAGTTCAAATTTTAGGGTGATTTAAATAGAGGTTATAGTGGTCACCCCAAGCTTGTGAGAAATATATAACCCAATCTACTTGATTTTGATGATGATGAACCTAATGAGATTAACCTTAAAATTAGAATATTTTATCTTCATCATAATATCATAGCTAAATTGTATAATACCTTGTAACCCCACTATCTCAAGAGGTAAATTGAGGAAATACTTGTAATGGTCATTATTTCAAATAATCCCCTACTAATACTCCTTCTGACAACATTATGGTTTAATCCCTTAATTTAGATCTCAATAATATATATTATTACATTGGTTATACATAACATGATCAATTTTTTGGATACATTCAATAAAAACTTTAATCATTTTTTCAATATAAATCATCCCTTCAACAATCTCATGAACAAGTGTTGTTCAACTCTAGCATTAACAAGATTAATATTTCTTGTTTGAACATACATGATGATTTAGTTCCTTTATATATTAATAAATTTATATCTATTTATCCTAAGACAATTTTTTTTACTTTTTTTAGGTCTCACAATATAAAATAACATTGAATATCCCAATATTTTGGCTTTGTCATGACTCCCAACAACATCAATGTTTTTTATGGAAGATTTAGGGTATCCTTAGCCAATGATTATTTGTTCAATTCATTCCACAAGACATATGATCTATAAATATAAATAATATAATATACATTTAGATAATAAAAAACCATAATTGAAATATGTGGATAACCTACCACCACATGCACATTCCCAACCAAGATATTTTTATGATTTTCAAAAGACTAATTCACATTCAATGACTAATTGTTAATATCATTGACAATACTTGGATTTAATTCAACTTGAGGTAGTAAATTTACCTCTTAAAATGGATATTTATCCTTAATATAAATTTATTGAATATATATCAAATAATGGGGAGCATTATTGTCTTTAGCTAGACTCTTCTACTCATTATACAAAAAAGTGTAGATCACTTCAACAACATTCCCATAATTTATTGATGCTATAACATTATGTTATCCTATAAAATTTATAAATTCCTCATATTGAGGTGCCTTATTCTCCTTAGTTACATGTTTATCTGCCATATATAATTGTCATATGCATCCCCAATTAACAGAGTATTGCTAGTTTGTTGATGATTCACCTTCTCACTCAATAGGTGATTGTAAGGTTCATAAACAACATATCCATATTTTTTAAAATCAGTGCCATCTGGATCCTTTACAACCATGACATAATATTCATTGGATGAAGGGAAAAAAAATACACTTTATCCAAACCAACCCTCAAGATGAAATATTTCCTTTCCTTATAGCTTATTCAAAGCTAAAGGAGTATCATTGTACCAAGTATATCACCCATACTTTCTTGATCAAGTCCATTCATATAATTTATTATTTCATATATATTAGATAGATTAGATTGAATCATGGTTAATATAAAATATTTTATTTTATTTAAGATTTATGATGTGGTTTATGATAGTTTTAATTTTCAAAGGAATTTATGAAAATTTATATACTTACTATGTACTTCATATCTTATCATGTTTTTGATATTAATTAAAAAAAATTATAAGTTAATAATTTTGTGCTCTTTAATTTTTTTGTATCATCTTATTTAATTTTTAATTCCTTATTATCTCTCCCTCTTGGGTTTATTCAATCATTTTCTCTTTTTTAGAGTATTTGGTGGATTATTTTTTATCTATGTTCCCCTCTTTAGTTTATTCAACCATTGAATATTTTCATATTCCTTGGTATTTTACTTTAAAAAAATATCCCTCTTGGGTTTATTTGGGCATTTCCTTATTTTTTGAGTATTTTATAGTTTATGTTTACTATCTTCCTCTCTTAGGTTTTCTATGTCCCCTCTTGGGTTTTATCACTATATTTTCTTTTGATAGACCTATTACAAGTTTGCATGGCTTATCTAGTAAAATTATTATATTTATTAATTTAAAACTTTCCTTGTATGATTATTATATCCTTTATGCATTAGTTATGCATTTTAATTACATTTTTGTGTAATTCAAAATCCCTTTTTCTTAGATTGTTTGGAGAAATTATATCCCTTCTTGTGATCAACTACTTGCATGTCTTCATTGTATCACTTTATATTTTTTATATCTCTAACAATACCCATTGTCCCCACTCTTATATTTTTCTTGAGGAACACTTGAGTTTAAGACAAGATTAACCTTTCTTATAAAATGTAAATATAGGAGTGTTTAATATTATTTTTCTCTAGGTTATCATATTTATTGTCTAGGTATAAGCTCACTCGTGTTATCCATATTTAGCATCCATTGTTGGTATTTTGAATTTGTATAGAGGAGTAAATTATAAAAACCTAAAAAATTTAGAATCCAAGACATTAAAATAAGAAACAAAGATAAAGAAACATGAAATTTCAAATTAAAAATTATCTTCCAAAAGTCAAAATCAAACAAAAAGACACGATCATTTAATTTGGCAAATCCCAAATCCTAATTGAATCTCAAAATCCATGGTTTGCCTCATGATAGGGTATGGTTTATTGGAGTGGTGTATTATAGTAAGATGGAGTAGGAGGATTTACATACATATCATTAGTGACACCGCATTTCTCATACAAGTACCTAATTATTATAGTGATTGATGTCTCCATCAAGGTCCTAAGGAGAGAGGAAAATGATTTTGGAAGGTAGAGTAATTTTACATTTTCATGTATATGGAATTTAAGGGATGATCTATATAATTCAATTATTATCCTATGCTTTATACTTAATAGGAGGGGTTATATAAATCTTTGATGTCAAAGTGTTTTAACCTTTACCACTTGATTAGAGTGTACTATCTTTACTAAGGATTTACACATCACCTTTATCATACTTTGCAACCTTATATTTCCATATTATCATTTCCAATATCCCCTTGTTAGATATTTTTGATAGTAACCTCCATTCTCATTAAATATATTTTTCTATCTCTTTTCTTCATATTTGATTCTCATAGTTATCATTATTATGCCTCTTGTATTTTTTTTTGTGTTGCATGATAAAAACTTTGGGTAATTGAACTAATCCCTCCTAAAAAATTCCAATCACCTTCACATGTATACCATCTTCTTTGTTTTATATATGGTTTTATATGGTCATGTATTTATAAAAGACATTATAGTGTAAGCATTTATTTGGTGTTTACTCCTTTCCTTCTTTTCAATTATTTTACATTTTATGTTTTGTATATATTTTGTTTTATATACTCAAATTTGATGTCTTACAATTTTAATCCACTTACCTTGCACCTCCTTTATTTTAATTACATTCTCTTTTATAATTTCATTGAATGTCTTATGATATTTTTATAGGTTATATGTATTTCATTTTATTTAAATTTATTTTTGATCTATTTTACAATGGATATTATTTCAAAGTTTCAAGGTTTCATACTTATGAAGCCTTTTTTATTTCACTTTATTGATCAACCATAGATATAGGTAGGATTGATTTTTAATTTTATTGTGTAATTATTTCCTTGAGTTGGAATATCAATCTTCCCATTTGGTATCTTTTGTTCACAACCTCAAATATTAATGTTTATCACCTTTGGACTAGAAATATTTAATGCATGTTTATGTAGTAGGGCTTTGAATGATCATATCACTAAGAAGGAAAGGAATTTTGTCCCAAAGTTCATCCATGAATTACTATTTATAACCAAAAAATCCCTTTCCCTAATGTTGTTCTTAACTTTATAAAATTTGACAAATCTTGTAACTATTTTGAATCCTTCACCCTTGTGGGTTACTTTGTAGCTCAATCCTTGCCCTCAGATATTTCTCAAATAGTGGGTTCACAACCACTATAAAACCCATGAAATTAATATTGAAGGGATGTTATAGTCATATAAAATGTTAAATTTGGTATTTGTAGGGTGGTTTGTGACACCCAATCCATAAGTCACTCTTGCTTTCTCTCATGACCCTCATAGGCAACTTTTCACTAATTCGTAGTCATCCATAACCTTTCAAATAGTGATTCCACCTCATATAGACAATATTTATAATGATGGTTCCATCTCCTTGTGTATTTTTCCTTTAGGATAATAGTTCCCAACTTGGACTATAGCATCAGACCCTAGGGTGCCTATTTCTAGCAGTCTTATCCAAGTGTATTTTTACCTCCAATGATCAGTTCCTTTTGGTTCCTATCCTCCTTATTGTAAGCCTAATGCAAATACATTCATCCCATGACCAATATATTTATAAAATCCCTTTAAAAATTCATTTATAAATGTTTGGTAATTATTACAAAGCAAGCAAGAGTACAAGTAAAATCACTAAGGCAATGTTCCCTATTCTCTCCATATAGCCAACCAATACAACTAAAATCTTATTAAAACCCTTTAAAAAGTACCTAGACACCTCAAGCACACTTAGTTTATAATTTTTCATCTTCATACACACTATTATACAAAACACATCAATTGGGAGAATTACATATGGTTTGATCCCTCTTTAGAGTATTGGTATGTAGGTAGTGTGCCCACATAAGGGGTGTGGATACATGTTTAGTGGATCTTACACAAACTAACCCCCCTCTTTACCAAATTTGGTCAAATAAAAATGGATTCTATTGTTTTAAGACTAAATCAAATCTATAGGGAGTTCTTAGACATCCAACGGTCAAAATTTCATAGGCATGCTCACATAGACATGGTGAGCAAAACCTAGAAAGCTCAGGTCTCCTAGACAATAATAGTAGAAAAGGACTATAGTGCAGAACCCAAGGGTGTCCTATTTTAGTGCTCTAATCCTTGTACAAAATTAAGGTTAGATCTAGATTTTTGATAATGTCCCAGTCTTGCATAGTGAATTTCAGACTTTGTCTTAGTTATCTCATTTTCCAGATAAGTGTTATTTTCTTCACATTTAATACTATTTTTAAAAAGGTTAAAATTATAGTTTAATTATATAAACCAATATCTTAATAATTACATATTATTTATTGATTTTATTGTTACAAGCCCTTAACATAATTGGGAATAATATACCAATATTCCCAAAACTATTAAATCATTTAATGAACCTAACTTCATTTGTGCATAAAAAACCTAAAACCCCAAGGGTAAATTCCTCATTGATTTTTCCAATAATTTTCTTATTTTTTACTTGCATATTTAAATCAAAAATTCAATTCAATTTTTAAAATTCTATAGTAATTTTTAAAAAAATATTTTCTTCTAAACCCTAGTTGTATATACTAGGTCCCTTTAAATCCTAATTTTTCCAATTTATTTTTTATTTTTTACTTAAATATTTAAATCATAAATTCACTTCAAATTTTAAAATTTCATATTATTTTTACAAATATCATTTTCAAAAAAATACCTAGCTACATATACTAGGTCCCTTTGCTTTTGAGGTATCACCTTACATGTTTGTGAACTTTATATCCTTTTTACGCACTTTCTAGTTTGCTATTTTTAAGACATTACATTTCCATATTTAATATTTTCCTTCCATAGACTTTGATTATTTCAATTTATTACAAAAAATTAAATCAATTTTCAAATTGTTTTCCCACTTTACTAATGGCCTAATATACCACTTTTGATGAAACTAATAAAAGGGAACTTCAAGAACTCTTAACTAAACACCCTGACATGTAAAATGACATGCTTAAAATACTAAAAGAGGATAAAAAAAAAGTGAACAATGGTTAATCTTCTCAAACCAGAGACCAACCAAATGCAAATGACACTATGAGGGAAAATATGTCTCAACAAATCGTATAGCAACCCAACCTTCCTATGAGGCACCACCAGTTACAACTAGTACATATTTATCTCCAGATGTGGCAGCCTTTGTTCAAGAGATAAAATCTCTTCAATCTAAGGTGTTACATCTTGAACAAGGTACTTCTATACCTACACAAGACTTGGATTATTTGCTCTACTTAATAAACCATTGGCATGCCAAATTACTTTTGCATGCTTGCCATAAGGTTTTGTTCAACCCAAGCTCACTCTATATGATGTTAAAGGTGATTCAAAGACACATTTGAAAGCTTTCCATGTAGCATGATTGGACTATATAAAAAATGATTGGATACTTACTAAGATATTTCCATGAAGTTAAAAGGATTATGCTTTACAATGGTTGTATAATCTACCAAATTAGTCAGTCAATGCATTCAATCCTTTAGATGACATGTTCCTAACTCATTTAAACATTAACATTGGTGATAAGGTTTCCTATGCCCAAGTTAAACAATAGAAACCAAAGTCAGATGAGCATCTCACAAATTATGTTCTTTGGTATAAGATTGTTTTGGCTAAGATGATAAGCCCCATGGCTGATCAAGAGTTATAAGATCCCTTAAATCAGAGTCTTATACCATCTTTACATGAATCAATAATGTTCAAAATGTTATCTACATTCACTGAGTCATTTCATACACTAAAGGAAATGGAAGTCAAACTAATTTCAATGGGCAAACTCAAGTACACAAGTATATCAAAAACAAAAAATAAGAGTAATAACAAATCCCCATAAAAATTCAAGGTTATTGATAGTAAGAGTCATAATCAATGTATAGTCAATGTGGATTTAGAGCCCCCTTAGTGAGTGGTTTTATCAGCACCTCCTTGATGAACTTTTACCAATCTACCAATTTCTCCAATCAAAGTTTTATAATATCTATTGGAATTTAAAATCATATCTCTCCCTCCTATTCAGGAAGTTGACTCAACAAAGCCTCTTCCATAGGGATATGATTAGAATGCATTTTTTGAGTTTCACAGGGCACTAGGCCATACAAGAAAAAGATACATCATTTTGAAACATAAGATATAAGACTTGATAGATGGCAATGTTATTGATCTTGGCACTCTAGCTGAGCATCTATAGGCAAAGCAAACATAGGATAAATCTTTGAAAATGTTCTAAGATCCTTTTCCATAACACTCTAAATAAGAGATAGGGGATACATCATGTGTTCACCATGCATATCATTCATATTCACCACTAGATACATACATGGCACCTTCAGTTCAAATACATCCTTTGAGAAACATGAATGGTGCATACAATTCTAGAGTTCCAACTAGACCTTACATCTCCTCAGAGTAGGAGATCATTGAGGATGATTCAAATTATCATGCACTCTTTATAAGAGCTTACATTCATAATCATCATATTCATAGTTTTTTCATAGACAATGGATTTAGTGTGAACATGTGCACTATGACATTACTGCAATATTTGGGATATTCAAAGTAAGATATTACCTCAACAAACATAGTTATCAAAAAAATTAATTTGTCATATATAGATTTCATTGGGTGAGATTATACTTCTTCTCAGGTTGGTCTCACACATGTGGCTACACTATTTACTATAGTTCCCAGTGTAGGAATTTTTGATATGTTACTTGGTCAATCACGGATTCAAAAACTTTGAGAAATAACTTCTAAAGTTCATAGACATGTGAAATTAATTCATGCTAGTTAGGTTATTACAGTTGTTGGAGTTCTATATGAGTTACCACTCCCCTCTTCAGAGCCATTTTCTATTGTTTAGTCACTAGTTTCAATTTTGCCACTAGTTGCAGTTTTTCCACTAGTTTTAGTTCTTCCTTGAGTTCAAATTCAAACATAGTTAAGGCCTTCCTCACCAACATAGAGATTTCATACACTTCCATGGAGGATTATTTTCGAGCATCCATATTTTTAGGATTATAGACATCTTCTAGCTATAGTGTTCACACCTAGGGTAATATCATTGAGGTCTCATGCCTCTACACATAGAGAACATGTTTAATAAGTTTCTCTTACTACCAGATGGGTCCCTAAGATCCCTAAAATTGCATCCAATTTTCAAATTTATAGGGGTACCCCATAGTTATTTTCTATTTCATATATTTTAGATCATTTACAACATACACAAATTTCAAATTTAAAGTCTCAACCCTTTCATCATACTTCACGATTATGAACGATCCCTCTCCTTGATACATGACATCATGATAAGGAGTCCCCCATGAGACTCATCAATTAGTATCAATTTCTTCTTAATATCTATTGTACATAATTTCTTAGTTTTCTTGTACATAGTCTCAGTATGATTGATAGTACATATCTTATGTCAAAACACCAAAAATATTCAAATATGTCAAAACACTAAAAAAATTGAAATATTTTAAAATACCAAAAACATTCAAATAATTCAAAAACATTAAAAACTTTTCAATTGTATGCATTATCCATGATTTACATTCTAATACTATGCTAGACTTACATTTGATATTCTTTGCTATTATTTGTCAATTCATCTTCATTACCATGCTTCACTAGATCTTCTTTGAGTGTGTATAGTGACTTCTAGATCCTTGATTGTTTCATTCTACCCATTGAGGGTGAATCCTACTTCTATAATTGATACATACATTGATATACATACCCACTGGGGGCATATTTAACATGGCTACACCATCCAAGTTATGTTATTCCTACACCACATACTCTAGTTATCATGTTGATGTACATTATTTACTAGCTTACAAATATTACTCCATCGACACTCACTAGTATGTAGCACTTGTGTATTTATTAGAATATACCTAATTTTGTACTACCATGTATTTCATACTTTCAATTCTTGCTTTGATTATTTATATGTGATTATATTTCCATAATTTACATTCTTTCTTTTCTTAATTTGCATAGCAAGATTGATTGCATTTCTTAGTTCCTATTTGTCTCAAGTATGTGCCTTAGGACATTTTCCAATGTCTTTTACTCCTATTCTTGTGTGCACCTTAAGATATTTTCCAATGTCCTTTTCTTGTACTCTTCTATGTGCCTATGGCCCTTATAACAAACTTTCCTATTTCAATTATATGTGTATGTGGTCATTGAACATGCCTTGTATGCTTGCTTTCTAGTTTGAGTGACATGTGCCCATGTCCCTTGTTTGTTTTTTCCCTTGGCCACTTTTATATACTTGAATCTTGCCTTGCATGCTTATTACTTGATTACTTTTCAATTTTTTACAATTTCATGATCCACATTATGCATTATCTCTATTTCTTAGATTCCATGGTAGACATCATGCTCCATCCCTCCATGACAACTAAAAACTAAAAACTAACAACTAACATTTATAGTTTCAATTAAGTACATTTCACATGTTATTACATTGTTATATCTATCTAAGCATACCCCTATTGATCTAGCAATCTCCATTACAAACCATGATATATGTTAAGATATGTTATCAATTATCATTTCTATATCATGTGTTATATAGTATAACACACTTGTAGGACTCTTTCTTCTAAGGAAAGTAATTTAGGGTCTTCATTCCTACCCTCATAAGAGGGGCAATAAATAGGAGTTTTGTCATAGAGATCAAAGCTCTTAGCAATCAAAAATGAAGTTTTTAGAACACCTAGAATAATAACTAGATAGAATAGACCAGGTAGACAGTGAAAATTGTAGAACAGTCATCAGAATTAGCCCAAGAAAATAGCACCAAGATTGGACTATAACATTGGATAACAAGGTGCCATTTTTGATGCTCCTATCCAAATAACAAAAAAATTATATTTTCCAAAAATAGAAAAAAAAGTAAGACCAGTTACAATTTTTTTAGCAATAGTTTAGGTCAAAATCATCAGTTTTAATATAGTTTTGCTTAAAGAATATAGATATAGGGGCATCATATGTGGTATCATGTATCTCAATTGTAATTTCAAATATGGTAGTTGGTATAACTTCTTGATCATAATCCATGTTTCAAACACCAATGATTAGGGGCAATGTGCATAGCACATTTGACTTCTTTTATTTCTGAGCTCATTACATACCTAGGTATTCTCAATAGGTGCATGCCTTATTCCATCTTTAGGTGGTTGGAATCATTTTAGAGTAGATTTCATACAAGTTTAACTTCCAAATTTTTGAGTGGCTTCTACATAAGCCTATTTCTTAGTTTTGGAGTGGCTTTCATACAAGCTTAATATCCTCATTTGAGATTGGCCAAGAGTGGCCTAATTTTTATCATACATTTAGCTATCTATGCCAACATTCTTAGACTATAGAGAATTAATGGGATTCAAAATTCATCTTATATAATACACATTTCATACTAGTATCAATTCAAAGATTCACTTCATAGGGAAATGATGGATCCAAAGGATTATTTATCCTTTGTATTCTTGAGCCACTTATTTAGAGGGATTTGACACACAATAACATCAATTAGTAGTTTTATGATCACTTAGCTTCACTTAGTAGGTGGAGATGGAGCTAAATGGCTAGTCTTTGCATTTTTGAGCCACTTTTGGGGAATTAAGCACATAGATTCAGTCATAATATTACTCTTGGTAGAACATCATTTATCACACACCCAACATATCCAACATCATCCAACAGCACTCAACATCATAATAGGTTTTGTATTGGTCTACGTACCTAGTGATATGTATTCATTCTTGTCTCTTCCTTTCTCTCTTACCCAAATTTGTACGTTATTATTTTAGATATAACATATCTAGTAAAAACTAAATTACTCTTTATTTTTCTCTTGAAAATACACACTTCACAATGTGATCTCTCTATGCACACCCAACATCACATAGCTTCATGATCTTTACCCTTGTAGGTAAGTTCAGGTACACTTTCTATTTCTCTTGTATCCTAGTATTTCACTTTGTTGCATCACTAAAATAATGGGGGGGGGAATGTAGTCATATAAAATGCTAAATTTGGTAGCTTGACTGTGGTTTGTGAAATCCAATCCATAGGTACTTATTGCTTTCTCTCATGACCCTTATAGGCATATTTTCATTGATTCCCAGCCATTTGTAGCCTTTTAGATAGTGATTTCACCTCCTCTAGGTAGCATTTCCAATGATTATTCCATCCCCCTAGGTCTCATTCCTTTACAACAATAGCACCCAACTTGGACTATAGTGTCATACCCTAGGGTGTCTATTTCTAGCACTCCTATCCAAGAGAATTTTTACCTCAAACAGTTAGTTCTTTCTAGTTCCCATGGCCAATAAATCTTTATAAAATCCCATTCAGAGTTTATTTAGAAAGGGTTGGCAATTATTACAAATAAAGCAAGAATATAAGAAAAACCACTAAAGCAATCTTCCCTATTCTCTACATATAGTGAAAAAATATAACGACAATCTTATTTAAACCCTTTCACCAGTCCCTAACCATCTCAAGGACACCTAGTTTAGCATTTTGCATCTTCATATACACTATTGTACAAAGCACATCAAGTGGGAGAACTATATATGGATTGATCCCTCTTCAGGGTATTGGTATGTAGGTAGAGTGCCCATACAAGGGGTGTGGATACACGTTCAGTGCATCTTACACACACTAACCCCCCCCCCCCCCCCCTTCTTTCCCAAATTTGGTCAAAGTACAATGGAGTCTAGGGTTTGAAGACTAAATCAAATCTATAGGGAGTTCCATAGACATCCAAGAGTCAAAATTTAATAGGTAGGCTCACACAGACATAATGAATAAAACCCAAAAACCTTAGGTATCTTGAACAATAATGGTATAAAATAACTACAGCACCAAATCCCAATTTGTCATATTTTGGTGCTCCTATCCTTTCACAAAATGAATGCCAAATCCTAATTTGTGATAGTTCCAATACTACATAATGAATTATAGACTCTATCTTAGCCATCTCAGTCAGTTTCTAGCTAAGTCTTATTTTCTTCACATTTATTACTATTTTTATAAAGTTTAAAAATACAGTTTAATTATACAAATTAGTAGTTTAATCATTGCATATTATATACTAATTTTATTTTTTAAGACCCTTAACTAAATTGGAAATAATACACAAATATTCCCAAAACTGTTAAATCAAATGCATAATATGATTATTATTTTTTCCTTTTTAACTTTATTAATTCTAATAATTGTCAAGTTATTATCAACCATGGCCTTTGGTTCATTCACAACCCCCTGGTGGTATTTTCCCACTAGGCCAAGAAATTCCAAGTATATGATCACTACAAGCTTAAAATCCTAGTCTATAATGAATTTCCTAGTATTCCTATGTCAATTTTGGGATTTGATAAATAAATAATTAAACACCTATGATATTTAATTTGCCATGAGTAACCTAAATTATATGCAACTTGTTCACAGAAGCTAGTTTGTGTTGAAATTGACCTAGCAAAGGATTTGAAGGAAACCATTGACATAAAAATTATTTAATATATTTTTCACAATGTGTGATTTATATTAAAATAATAAATACATGTTTTCACTACCAAATTTTGAACCATATGATTCAAAAATTCCATGTAATGACTAACTCTCAATAGGTGCCATAGGAGAAAAATACCCCATAGAATGAATTGAATTCTTCTACTAGAAATAGATGGAATATTGTGACAAATAAGAAGAGTGCCTAAAATTTATATGGTTCATCTAAATTATAATATATTAATAAGTAATCTAGCAAAAATTATGTCTGGTTTAGAAGATTGATGCAGTTTGGATCACTATTATGATCGAACATCAAGAAAAATTGTTATGTGATCCTGATGAAGGATTAAAGTAGTGATTTGAAATGCATCAATCTTCTAAAGTAGACACATTTTTTTGCCAAAAAATATTACTTATTATTTTATGGATTATGGAAGCATAAAATCTTTGATTAGAATATATTGTTTATGAACCCATAAATGGCCAAGGATTCATCTCCTTCACCCAAAACGACACCTAAGTGATGTCAATAATTACAAAGGTAACATCATCTCTTACTTATATGATGCAAACAGTGCCCTATTATTTGCCTTGATAGCTCATGGGTTTATTTTCCAAGTCATCACAACCCTCTTACATGAGCACCATATAAACATAGGATGATGTGGTGTCTTCTAACCAAAAATCATACTCAGATACTCTCATAATCCCTCTCCTTCATAAGAAGGAAAGTATGCTTAATAGAAATGTTGAGCTTTCTAGATAAGTAAATTTATGCATGGAAACACAAAAAACTTATCTTATATAATTTTTTAATAACATAGAATAACTTTAAGAGGGAATTCATATGCACCTTGGTGTTTATCCATGATAGTTTATTCTTGGAATGTTCACAACCTCACTAAATCAAATCCTAGATACACAATCAGGAACAATTGTCAAATGTTTTTTAACATGAAAGTATTGTGTTTGGCTAAGTGTAGGGAAATGATGTTCTAAAAGGGTTTTTAAAGTGGACATTCATTTTCATAAAAATGATAAATCTAAACTTATATAGATTATTTTTGATGGCTACAATAAAAGTTTGAAGACGATATAAGAACTTGAACTGTAGAATTTTAAGTAAAATTTATAAACTAATATTTTTACATGAAAATGGTCAAGTATAAGAAATTAAAACATATGAAATTCAAAGATGAACTCATATTTTTAATAAAATGATAGTAGATATTTGGCTGTACACACCCTCATTTTCTTAGCATTGTTTACTATTGTTTGAAATCCTTTAGTGAGAAGTTAGAAAAGGTCATATAGTTTGTAATATATTTTGTTTTTATAATTTTTAATGGGTATTTAATTTTAATGAATTTTAAAATTAAATAGATACTAAAAACTTAAAAAAATGGATATTCAGTCCTACATACCCCCCTCCCTAAACTACATAAAAGAAGTTTAATTAAAAATGTGTATAGAATTAAGAATAGTTTTCAAACATATAAATATTAGCATTTGGATGCATAGACACATGAAAAAAAGTGTGCATAAATGTACACAAACATGTATAGTTGTGTCTTATAGTGTTTGAAAAAACACTTAGATAATAATATAGATAGAAACCTTGTAACAGTAAAAAAAATTAAAAATCATATATTTTCAAAGAGGAGCATGTGATCAACATAATATTAATAGATTTAGTAAATGTATCAATGAAATTTATAGTGTTTATGATGGAAAAATTGGATTTTGTTATTCTTAGTCAAAAATACGGACTCAGATGTGTGTGTGTAGGCCTAATCCTTAGGCTCTGGAATCAAAACCTTTTCTGATCCTATAGGCATGTGTTTGAATTTATAGATTCTGAAAGTGTGTACATGATATAAAATTTATGTTTATGTGATATAATGTGGATGCATATGCATTCCTAAAGGTATGTAATATTAAATACATAGAAAGCAAATAATGTGAATGACTGAAAGATAAGAGGGGGTTATTTACTAAAATAGAAGTTAAGTATAAGTTAAAAATTACATTTTTACATTTATTATTTATTTTATTATTTTTTGAAATTATTTTATTTAATATAAGAAATTAATATCACTTTTAATGTTCTATAATTGTTCTCATAGCTTCACAAGTTGTGATTTGGAAGATATTTTTTCAAAATCTAACATGCTCTGTATTTAGTCATTTTTAGGATTTCATTATTTATCCTAGGGATTTAAAGGTGTAAATTATACAATTTATGTCCATTTTTTTAAGCATATAGTAATTTTATAGGTTCTTGGGCATTTTAGATTGTTTTTTTTATATTTATAGGACTTCGAGTGTGTCAAAATTAAAGTTTAAAACCTGACGCACACCCAAACACTCTTATATGTCAATTTTAATTTTGATTATGTCCCTTATAGGAAAAATTTGACAAAAAAAATCATAATCATTTGTAACCAGAGTAAATGGAATAATTTGGGGCACATTTATACATAATCACCTCAATTTAATTTGATTTCATGCGAAATTGGTGTGCATGGGGAAACATAGGCTGTATTGGTATTATATGCACACCAAACCACCCATTTTAAGTTTGTTTTACTTTAAATTAGGTCCCTTATATGCCAAAAGTGGCTATAAAACACCATTTACACTTATGACCAGGGTAAATGTAAACAATTTTAGGCACATTTTTATGATCATCCCATTTGAAACAAAAAATGGTGTGATTGTGAAAATGTAAGTCACATTATGACCCTTACACATCCAACCAATAATTTATGTTGATTTAAATTTAAATTATCTCCATTATAGGCTAAAATCAACACAACAACAACATATCTACTTGCAAACATTGAAATGCAAATAATATCGGTCACATGTATGCACGTTCACCCTAATTCCCTTTGAATTCAATCCGGAGTTGTGTGATTGGGGAAACATAGTCACATTGATGATCCACACACACAAAACCACCATTTTATGACATTTTAATTTAAATTTTAGGGTCTATCTTCCATAATCAATGTGCTAACACCATATATACTTGTAGTGAGGGAAAATACATATAATTTGGGAATCATTCATTCATGATAAACCCAATTCACTTCAAAATAAAAAAATGGTGTGATTGGGATAATGTAGGTACCATTAGTAAACAAAACACACCCATAACTCGTTTATGTTGATTTACTTACAACTAGGTATCTTATAAGCTAAAGATGACATAATAACAACATTTCCATGTGTCTAGATAAAATATAGATATTTTTTGGAATTTTTTTGAATGATCACAATAACCCACTTTGAATCCAAGCTAGAGTGGTGTAGTAGGGGAAATGTAGGTTTCATTATTGACCTCTACACACCCAACCACTAATTTATGCTTATTTTACTTTCAATCAGGTCTTTTATAGTCCAAAAGTGATATAACACTATATCCACATATGACAAGGTTGAATGGGGATGGATTTTTACATATTTATGCATGATCACACTAATTCACTTTGAATTAAAGCCAAAGTGGAATTAATGGGGTAAAATAGGTTTCATTTTTAAATGTGGATAACAAAAATGTGATTAAGTCCCTCATATGCCAAAAGCCACAAAACAACACCATATCCACTTGTAACCAATACAAATGCAAATGATTTAGGGCACATATAAGTTAGATCACCTAAATTTACTTTAAAATTAGAAACAAGTGGTGTGATCGAGGAAACATGGGTCTCGTTGCTGACCCACACATATCAATCCACACCTTTGTGTTTTTTTATTTGATATTATTGATATTATATGCAAAAATCAACATAGTACCACAATATCAAGCTTAATCTAAACTATGGGCATGTGATATTTCCATGTTGCACCTCAATAATCAATATGACACTAATCCCACTATATCTGTGTTGTTATAATATAGATTGTATAGATCATGTCATGTGTAGCCTCTATCATGTAATGTGCACATATGAGATAAACACACATGAGATGTATTATTTTTGAGTCATGAGCCATATTTGTTATCTTGAGATAAGAGATAACTATTTGGTTTTATTGGGTATTGGGATATCCTTGATATTGTGACATTTCCAACATTGATGTATCTGTATGAGAGTGAATCAATAATGGGTTGGTTGGTATTAGATAAATGTTTCATTGTAAATTAATCTCCCCTTGATTATTTAGGGCTAATGGTCAAGTCCATGGAGTTCCCCATAGATATATCTCCTAAGAAGTCCCTTATATATAAGGGAACTATCACCATATCTAATCTATATATAATGGTAGTATGTTATACACATACACACAACCCTAAATAGAAAAATATAGATGTCTCACATATATAACTATTGTCCCCATATATGGATAAGGGTCAGGCACCCCTTTCCCTCTCCAAGTATAGATAGGGGTGAGTGAGTGGAAATATATAGATAGGTTTCCTTGATTAATATAATAAATTAATAAATAATACATCTATATATAATGAGGAATTATAATCCATAGATATATATAAGGTTGTTTAAGTGTGAATTCATGTGCACATGCATGTGGGCACGCACATAGACACACGCGCGTGCGCACACACACACACACACACACACACACACACACACACACACACACACACACACACACACACACACACACACACACACACACACACACACACACACACACACACACACACACACACACACACACACACACACACACACACACACACACACACACACACACACACACACACACACACACACACACACACACACACACACACACACACACACACACACACACACACACACACACACACACACACACACACACACACACACACACACACACACACCCACCCACCCACCCACCCACCCATAATTAGTTTACCAATTGAGTCCTCAATTGAGCTTATATATCTAATGTTACCTCCACCACTATAGATCATATAACATTAGTCATCAACTATTGATGCATGAGTAATGTGAGAAAACTTACTCTTTTTCCCTTTTTACCATATAAGATATGTATAGGGAATATATAATATAGTGGGCACACTGGTAGGTGGTGGTAATACCATATTTCTCTATATATATGTGGTACCCTTATATATAGACCTACCATATATAATTGAGACCAGGATAGAGGGATCATAATAGATGAGGGGCACTTAATTAATGTTTTACCCTATATATTTATTTGTCAATGGCCCCATATAGAGATGGGAGGGATCGATTACCATATCTATGTATAGGGGAAATTGAGGATTCCACATTATAGTGAGTGTTGTAAAAATTTTACTTTATATTTATATAAGTTGTAGATAATATGTCTATTAGTTTAGGGAAGTTATGACACTCAATTTATATCCTAAATTGAGTGCCGAAACTCAATAGATAAGGGTGACTGCAATATTAAGAAATGATTAATGAGAACATATACCCATCTTGGGGAGTCAAGGATTTGATATGTTGCATTGTATTATATTACATAAATAATAGAGTATATTGATCACTCTTTTATATTACCATAGAATGCCAAAGATTTCTGAGAAGAACACTAATGATTTTCAATAAGAATAAGGTAGTGGTACACAAACAATTTGTTTAATGTGAAGCACAAAAACCATTAAAAAACTTCTTACAACCTCTATATCAATATGAGATGGTATCGATTGATTTAGATTAAAATGTATTTCTTAAAAGAGGGTGGTTTTAGGTAGAGTAATAAATATTCAATAATGGTGCATAAACTATACCATCAATGTCCTCAAAAGTAATCAATATGATATTTCTATAAGTTAGATAGATAATGTTGTTGTTAACTATCTCATGTAAAAATGGGTGGATGTGCTCATGCAACCAAAGAGAATGAATGAATGTGCATGTGCATGATTTTTTTGGTCACAAATGAATATAGTTTTTGTGTGTAGTTTTTTTCCTATAATCCCCATAATCTCAAGTATAATAGATATAAAGGGGTGGTTGGATATGTATAGGTCACCCATGCGACACTAATTGGCCTAATCGTACTACTTTAACCTAATTTCAAAATTAATTTAGGTGATCACACATGTGTGTTCCAAAAATCATCTAATATTTTCGTGGTCAGATGTGGATATGATTTTTTAATGTGGATTTTGGCATATGATGTGTATACACACAATATTTTTAAAACTTTATCATTTATTGACACTTTTTATCCTGTAGGAACCTATTGATTTTTAATCTCTCTGAGTGATAAACTTAAAGGGTGTATCAAGAAATGGGTAGGTATAAAATTGGTTCTTCACAAGATTTTTTATCAACTATATCATTAAAGGACTATTTTAGATAATTTGGACTTATATCCGTTAATTGGATGGGAGATAATATTTTAAAATGAATAGTTTTTGGGTTCTATGTAGTTTCACATGGAGAGTATGGGAATAATTTGGATCTATTCCCCATTTATTATATTGGAAAGGATTTAAATTTATAAAATTTTGAATAATGTAGGTGTATTGTTGATATTTATTTTTCATTTTGACTATAGATAAGTCTAAATTATCTAAAATAGTCCCTATTACCTAAACCTATTACAAATCTCGCTTATCTAAATAAACCCAATTCATCCATTTCCCAAAGAAATTATCCTTTAAAATATCCCTCAAATAATAGAAAAGCATATTTTCCTACTAAGTTGGCCATGATGGTTGTGTTATAAAAGTTAAAGCACATGTTAAGCAACCAAATCAGTGAGGTAGACCTAGTTTGAGGTGTAATGGTAACTTTTTATTAAAGTTAATTGTGTTGGTAGACCATGTTGGCTGAAATTATGGAAGGATTAGCTTATCTGTTGCTATAAATATAAGGATCATTTCAATCCAATATGGAAGAACATTCATTTTTTCACATTATTACAGCTCATAATTATGCTACATCTATATTTTGAGGAGCCATTGCTTAGGGTTTACCTTATAGGGAATATACCTTGTCTTTTGGGAGGTACTAGATGCAAAGTATGAGTCTTTTAGCCTATAGTTGATTTATATATTGTGATATTTAAAAAACTATGATAACCTCTTGCAAAGCACCTTTGGAGAAGGGAAATATTGAGACTTGACATGTTCACCCAAAGGTGAGTATCTCTAACTTTTCCTATTTCATTGAATAGATAGATATTACAAAAATTAATTATTTTAAATGTATAACTCCTTGATTCAATTACCTCTACACATAAAATTAGTATAAATATAGGGTATTCTTTATTTCCACCTTCCACCTTAGGTAATCTAGGCACCATTTTCCTACCATGATCCCTTGATTGTTTATTTATGTTAAACCATCCCCATTTGTGACATAATATTTTGTGAACACTAGATTAGATTAATTTTATGTATTCAAAACTAATAAGGGTTAATGCATAGTTTATTTTACTAGAGGATTTAGAAACCTCTCCTTTACTATTATATGATAATATATCCATTGGTTAGGTTTAACTAACTCTAATTTGGTCATGCCCCTAATATACAAAGTACCATAATATATGTTAGTTGATTAAATTATTCAATTTTGTATTTACTAATTAGGATAAGCTTTAGATATATCTTAATATGTTATTGTATACATTCTGATGAACCTGACATGAAATCGAGCCCTTGAATTATTAATTTTTAAATTATGGTCAACAAAACCATGATGATCAACTTAATTTTAACCTTTATTTATAAATCAAAGATCCATAGTCAACTAGATTTCACTAGTTGACCTATTTCTATCCTATATTTGTTGGTTTACTTCCATAGCCACTTAGGTCACTTTGGTTAACCTAGTAATTTTATCTATTTTTAGATCTAGGATCTGTAGTCAACTAATTTAGTTTAGTCTACCCAATTCTCTCCTATTCTCTTGAGGTTTTATCTCCAATAAACTAGGTCATTTTGGTAGACCTAGTTATTTTCCTATTTTCTAAAGTTTCATATATAGTCAACTATGTTAGGATGGTTAACCCAGTTCATTTTTATAGTTTTCATTTTTTAGCTTCCAACCAACTAGGTTACATGGGTATACCTAGTATTATTCTACTATTTTATATTTATTATCTTTATATAAACTAAGCTGACATGGTTGACCTTATCTAACCTCTATATTTTTTCATATTTTTTGCCTTTGTAAGACTCAATCAGTCTTGGATGATCTAGTCAGTCGTAAGATCTTTAGCACTCTAATTCAACCAACCAAGTTGATCTAGTTGACCTAATTATACATGTTAGGTTCATTCTAAGTAAGCTTCATACTTTTATTTTGGTCAATTATCTCAATTTATAACTCCCATTTTTAAACAAATTAATAAATATTTCAAATTTATACTTTGTTCTTTACTAGTTTTTAGTTCTTTAAAATTGTATCACACATTAAACTAAGTCAACCTAGTTGAATTAGTTCTATGTATGTTTATTATACCAAATAAATGAAATCAACCTATTTGATTTTGTTTGTTTTAACCTATTTCAACAATGGACCAGATTGGACTTCCCAATTTTTTTGTGTTTTATTTTCCAGCTAGATCAGTTTAGTTGACCTTATTTTCTGTGTTTCATTATGCCATCATAAGTAAGGAAATTCACTTTATTTTCCTAGTAATTATTCACACCTTTTTTAAAAAAATAATTGCTTATGTATTTATTTTATTTTTAAAACTATAAATTAATTTTAAAAACTTGATTTTCATCTTTATCTTCACATTGTCTTGATTTGCATATAAATAGTGTACTGATATTTTTAAAACTACTTATCTACTATTGTGAAGGGATACAAAATACTTTTTTTACATTCCTTGTTAATAACTTAAAAATATCATGGTGTGAGGGGCTTGATCTAATACTCATATCCATAGTATAGATATACACATGGTCTTTAGTTTCCATGTACTTCAAGGTATTTTATAAATGCCTTGGATTTCCCTTTGTACTAAACCTTAGGAATGTACCCATCCATTTTCTCTTGTGGTGCATTAGTTAGTAGTGAAAACCAAGAATATACTTCCAAATTACACTTGAAACTAGGTTTAGTGAGTTATGGTAATGGTAATTCCTCCATAGTTATCACTCTAAAACATTGGGCTATCACTATCTAATAGGCAAGAAAATAAATTTGGAAGACTAAAAACTAATAAAAAACTTTTACTATATCTTCATAATCTTATTTTTAGATTATTAGTTATCATTATTAGGTAAAAGAATAAATTTCATGATTTATTATGACTATTATCTACCATATTGTAGACTATAGTGTTGATATAGTTTTATGATGTGTGTTCAAACTAGATCATCTAGCATCAACCTAGTTGACTATATGTGAACAAACTAGTCAACCAGGTTGGGCTCAATATTTTGTATTATATCCAAACTATTATTAAATTTTTATAGATTTAACTAATTCAACCATGTCAACTTAGTCTAACTCTATTTTTTCCTTTTTATACAATTAAGTCAACCAATTTGACTTAATAAGCCTTCAAAAGTTTGTTTTCTTCTTTTTTGTACAACTAAGTTAACCACATAGACTTCGTAGGATTTTGAAATATTTATTTCATCCCACATGTAAAATTAAGTTGACCAGCTTGACTTAGTATGATTGAAAAAACAAATTCTATTCCCACTTGTATAAATAAATTGACCAACTTGACTTATTAAGATTTTAAAATATTTGTCTTTTATTTCCTATACAACAAAGTCTATCAGCTTGATATAATAGGTTATCAAGCTCTCTATATTTACCTATATACCCAATGAGGTTAACCATATCGACTCATTATATTTATAAAACATTAATTTTTATTTTATTCGAAGCTAGGTTAACAAACTCAACCTATTACATTTATAGATAATTACTTTTCCCTATCACCCTAGCTAGGTTGATTAGTTTAATGTAATAGGTTTCCAAACTATTAAATTTCCCTGTCTACTTAACTATGTTGACCTACTCAACTAATTAGGTTTATAAACTCTTAATTTTTCCAATTTAACCAAATAGGTCAACCAATTTGACCTAGTAGGTTTCTAGACTTTTAATTTTCCCTATCTTCCCAACTATTTCAACTAGCTTGACCTAGAAGGTTTCCATCTTGTTAAATTTTATCTTTACCTTTCATCATGTACAATTTTGGAAAAAATAAAATGCAAAATAAAATTGATACAATGAATCTAAGTAACCCCATAAATTTCCTCATTATTTCCTTCCTTATACTTCTCTAGAAAATCTAGATATAATCAGTGTTCATGTCGCCACTATAACTAAAAACTATGGGTCACCTTCCTCCAAAATGTTGGACCATTTAAATATCTTCAAAAAATACATATTTTTTAAAATGAGGATGATCTTGAATATACTACTAAAAGGATACTTTTTACTAACAAAAACCCTCAACATCAAGGAATGATCCCATGATCATCTATAATCTCATGATGGGACCTTACATAGATTGTCCACATTTACCTTCACATAAATTTTATACAAGTCATAGGGAAATTAACCATATGAATTCTTTGATGTATTTTTATTATTTGATATGCACTTATTCTTCCATTCCTTCAACTTTATCTACTACTTATTCTTGTACCTTGCCTAGTATTTGAACTAATATGTCCAATCTTTCCTCTAGTGAGCCCACTCAAAGTACTTACATTTATACTTAAGTTAATGTTACCTCTAGTTCATCTCAATCCACTTATATTAGTCAATAAACTATTAATGATAATAAAATTCTATTAAAAACCATGAACCAAATGGTTATTTTTCAAACTAATAGTACAAATCAAATGATACAAATGCAAAACCAACTTTTAAAATCACAAAATCATCCTCAACCCACTCAATGGGGATTGAAATATCCTAATTCACCAACCATTACCCATTATAGATGCACAAGATAACCTTATACCTCAAACCTCAATTATTAAAAAGGCTATAAAACACTTAAAAAATGAACCCATAATCCCTAAAATTACAAACATTGGCATAGGTGGTATTGTTCTTATTATCACTTATAACATATATTGTCATGCATTAGATTTTAAATATTTCAAAAACTTATATAAATTTTGGATTAAGATCAATACCTATGATTTCACCAAGCTCTTAGCTAAAACCTTCATGGGTGATAATTTAGATTGGAATAATCAACTCAAATCTCATACTATATCTAGTTTAGAATATTTATTTAATACATTGGTATAAAAAGTCTAAACTAACAATGTTGAAAAAAATACCTTAGCTCACTTTATCAACTATAAACAATAAAAAAAATTAGATATTCCCAAGTGTTCATTAAAATTATGAAAGTTGTATCTAATAAAGATGAAAATGGCATGCCAAAAGACAATCTCTTACACTTATTCCATAATTATCTCAATCCTAAATTGCAATATTATTTTAGAAATATCTCTCTCCCAAATATTTAGAAGAATCCCTCAACCGAGCCAAACACCAATATTATATCATAAGATAATTTTATCCTTCTCATCCTCCTATTGAAACTCGAATGCTTATGAAATCTAAAAATTGATATGCTACCAAAAATGGTGTTAAATATAAATATCATTCCATACACACCATTTAGGATATTATTCCAAGTGGTTCTAGTGATGTTACTATTTCATAATCACTTTTAGATAATACTTTACCATAACCCAGTTCTAAATTTTTCTAAGTGAATAGTTTAGATTCTCAAAAGCCTCTTTCCATGGCAAAAATTCAAAAGTGTCTTCTTAATGATTTGTCATGAGATTTTGACCCTAATCATCCTTCCAAATATTGGTATGATACACACAGTTTTTTTTGGTATCATGAAATTTTGGGCCTTTCTCATGTGATTTATCTTCAATTAATAAACTTTGCTCTTGAATGTCTTCTTGGTACTAGTTTTGATCACAAAAACATAAGTTTTGAGTGTCAACAAGCTTATGAAGAGGCATCAAAGATTAATGAAACCAAAACAAAACATTATTCCCTCAATCAAGATAACACTAATATCACTATTTATAGGGATACTAGTCCTAATCATCAATAAATTACTACTCAACCTCCCATTACCAACATTGTCAAAACCTTTATTGATCTAAATTCTCTCACTAACGATGAGAATGTTGTCAATATGAAAAATATGAAAAGAGTGATTTATTATATTTATCCTTATTGACAACATAAATACACCAATTTTATAACTTTTCATACTATCCAAGATTCTTTCCCATCTTATTTTATATAACTTTGGCATATGACAATAATTCTAACAAATCTAACCACACAACTTATTCCTTCATATACTATCCCACACGTTTCTAATAAAATAACACATTTGGATAACCATTCACTTTCCATTTATACAAATTATATCCCTCACTTGTCATCAACTTCTCCTCAATCTAAATTACCTATAACTCTAAATCAACCCACTTATTATATTTATATACAACCTAAAAAATATTCAAAATAACCAATCATAGACCCAACCAAGACATTAAAAAAATTACATAATTCAATGTAATAGGACACACTAATCAAAACCACATCAATTAAATCCCATTAAAATACTCCTTATCAACATCAATTTCAAAGCACTTTAACTCATTCCATAGAGTTATTTCACCTTTATGCACCTCTATCCAACATAATTCTAACTAGATATGATAAATGGGATCCTATAACAAAAATTTCTCATCTCCCATCTCAAATCAATTTCTATAACTCATGAGGACTTCCCCTCATCATCATAATCATCTAATGTAAATCTTATTTGAAATGAATATCCTTCAACCTCCACATGTGGGGCATGGATACACTTTATTTGGGTCTGAAGCTAGTATTCTTCAATAATGTGAATAAATGTCTATTCATGTTGATAAAAATAAAAATAATTGTTTCTCACTCAAATTTCATATCACTTCAATGGATCATGATGAAATATTTTTGGGTGTGAATGATCCTCCATTATTCATCAATGTCAAAATTTGTGATATGCATGTCAAATGTGCTTCGATTGATGAAGGTTATGGCACATGTATTTCCTCCCTTATAACACTTGGGTATTCTATATGAAATTGTAAATCTACCCAAAGAATATGTGAAGGCTATGATTGAATAAAAATGCCTCTTTTAGGGTGTGTTTTGATTCATATCATTTTTCCTCCTATCACTATTTGTATTGAAGTCATGAGCTTAGATTTTCCATTATCATATAACATCTTAATAATGAAATATATAGACTTGTCATCATGCCAATGTGTAAAGTTACCTCACAATGGTTTTATTTCCAAAATTCAAGGTGGAATAAACCATTTGAATTTTGAATAATTTTAGGAATGTGGTGTTTTTAAAATATCTACACTTGAACCTTTACCTAACATTCCCTTTCATGAATCTCAATGATTTAATTATCCCATCAACTCTAGTATAGGTTAAAATTAACACCCCAAAATTTTGGGAAAATACTACCTAACCTTTTAAATATTGATGATCATGAACTCAATGAGTTCAATTTGAAAATCAAAACATCTAATCTCCCTTCACACATAATTAATCAATTAATTCTTTTTTGTCACTCAATTTTGAACCCTTGGAGAGGTATTTAAATCCTTCTAAAAATTTAGTGGAATAATATATTAAACCTAGGTTTATTGGTTGCCTATAGTAGGGTTAAACCTCTATATTAAAGGATGGATCCTCAGATTTATCTTGATTACTCATCACTTGTACTACTAGCTTATTTAGATGAAAATTTAGAAAGAAAACATAAATTAAACTTATCATAATGAGGTGATGGATCAATTTTAACCTAACCACTTCCAACCAATTACAATTACACTTCAAAAAAAATATTTATCTACACATGACACTAATCTAAATCTTCCCCTTGCTTTATTATTTCTCATGTAGGTTTGTGAAGCAAACTTAATATAGGAGGACTAAATACAAGGTCATGACTTGACACTAGTGAGGATACAACTCACTAAGCTAAATAAAACTTAATTGGAACATATAAAGAGACTTAAAAAATAATTTCAAAGATGAATATGAATGCAAACAAGGACACATGATAAGGAAGATAATATATCACTTACCAAGATCAACTAGCCTAACATACACATTAAAATAGCCCATGGAAAAGGTAAACTAGATTGTTATTTGTTGATAAAATTCTATAAATGAGAAAGGATTTTCCATACATAGGTGGAGGATACAAACTTAGCCAGCATAGGATCAATATATAATACAAGTAAGAGAGAATAGAAGAAGGATGTAGGAGCGAGAGAGTAGACAAGTGTCAATACAAGTTACAAACAAGATAAGAGCTAGGTAACTTCCTAATAGGTCTAGGATGCCATGTGTAGCTCCTTTGAATATTCTCTAACTCTCTAAGTGGCATAGGATTTCAAATTCTTGCTTGACACCTTAACTATCTTCTTAAAGCTTCCATTTACCTTGGAATGTTAAAGGATAAGTGGCTTTATTCATGGTTAGATCAATTTCTCCCTCTTTTATCTACTCTTGACACCTCTCAACTGACCTCATTAGGTTCTCTTTGAAACATCTTATTTTTTAATTGCAAGGTGTCTAGAGGACTCTTCATCTCCTTAGGCCAACATTGCACACAAGTGTCAAAACTTAGATTTGTATTATTAATCTAATCCAAACATTATGGATGGCCTATTCACATCATATTATATATAAAAAATCCATTTTGAGGCCTCAAATAGGCCTCATTATTTATAACCCTAAAATGATGAAAACCTCCTTGTGTAGATAAAATTAGAGAGGATAATAATAATATGAGGGAATCATAGTACCATTGAAGGCATTACACATCCATGTTCAATTTCATGTTCTTAGAGTGAGTGGAGATGTCATTTTTCTAATCTTCTCTCTCCTAATTAGGCCTCAATTAGGCCTCCCTACCAAGAGACTATAAAATAGTTATATAGGATCCCCACACATGCAAAAACCAAAATAAGCATGTGATTAACTTATCTAGCATCCTCCTTGTTATCCATGCCAATTTTAAGGATCTAACAACTCGTATGGACCTATCTTCTAGAAAATATCAATATTTTTAGGCTTGTTCTATATATTTTCATATAGTATTGTACTAAAAAATGGCATGGTATAATGATCAGAAGAGTCTTGAACATGTTTTGGGTCATTTGGAAGTTTTTTTGATTATCTTAAGGCATAAAATCACATTTTTCTCTCATCAGGTCCTTACGGCTCTCCTAGGAAGCCTAAAAGTGACTTGAGTTATTAACAATAGTTCATATAGCTCAAGGCATGAAACCACCAAAAAAATGAAAAAAATGGAATTTAAATATATTATTTAAGTTTCCATAGGATCCCAAGGCCACATGCAACATATTTGATCCATACCAAGCAAAAGAAAATGACCTCTCGGGTTGAAAAAAAACATTCTATAAGTTCTGAGAGCAAACTAGGTTATTGAGAACTTTCATGAGTTTGTTTTTGATCTATAATGAAATAAATTGGTATATGATGTCCTCCTTAAAATATTATAATATTTTTATTTCCACACCCATTCAAAAAATTCTCTACATTTGCCATGAACCTATGCCTAAGGTTCTTGAACCAAGCTAACTATTATACCTTAGCTAATTGTATCCATTTGTTTCTCACTGCCATGAGGTTTTTTATCTCATGAATAGTTTGTTTAGAACCTTAACCATATTAAATTAGTTTTATATTCTCATTCACCCTAATTTACTTCAGCTTTCTACTTCTCTTGGGACTGACTACCCAAACAAGTTTGTGTATGCATTTAGGACTGTGTAGAGTTTAGAAGAGAGTACATGAAGTTCATTAGTTGTGATGAATATTTTATTGACTATTTAAATAATCAAAAAATAAAATTTTACCATTTTAATCTCTCTCAGATGTCTTGGTCTCATACCAACTCTAATTGACTATTATCTCTTAGGACTACCCTATATGTCTAGTATGCAAATAGCCTTGCTTGGCTTGAACAAGGTCTATCAACACTCCATACAATTATTATTGAGTTTGAGGCTATTAAATATTGAATATATCACTGTTTAATCACATCCACTTACCTTTCTCTCCCTTATACCTCGTCAAAGACCTCAAAATTTATTCATACAAGCAACTTCCTCTAGCATGAACAAGTAGACATGCATTTAACTTATATTGATTATAGGCAGACTTTGTAATTTTTGTTTATCTTAAAGTGATATAGATAGTGATTAATAATTCATTTTATCATAATTAAACCTTCCTAAATTATCCCTTACTCCTTTAGAACCTCCAAATAAGCAACCTTTTTGAGAAACTATGCAAACTGTATGTGCAAAGACCGTTGTATGTTTCATATGACTTTATGACCCCTGTTTAGTCTCTTCCTCTAATCATTTCTTAGGTATCATTTATTTTTATGAATATATGAACTTAATATCTCTTATAACATGTATATCACACATATAAAACACTATCTCAAGAATTTGGATATTTTTTAATCACCTAAACAAACTTATAAGTCACTATTAGCCTATTTGTGTTCATTTGAGATACTCTATCAACTTGGTGTTCTAAGAGACTCATATTCAAAAATTAAACTCTGATAAAACTATTTTTATTATATTTGAGGTAGTTGAGTAAATTATTCAAAATATATTACAAACTCAGTGTTTCATCAACCTACTATTATTTTCCAAATTAGTATCATCAACTGGTTTATTGTAAGTGATTATCAAAGCGTTTGATCAAGTTTTATAATTTATTAATATATCAATATAACATTAAATTATTTTAAAGGAACATATTATATCATTGAGAGTATAAAAACCTCTCTCAACACCTTCATACTTTTATTACATTCATCATCATTGTCTCAAGGTAGAGTCTCAACTAGGCTAGTTGTAGGTGCTCATTAGGGAGTTTGACTATGTTTTAGGAGTCCATAGCCTTCTATTATCACCCCTTGGATTAAAAAATTCCTCTATAAGGATATTTTTTATTTCATGATACCATTTTAGTGCTTAAAACTCCAAACTTCCATCAATCTTACTATTTAAGGCAACGTCTCCTAACAATCTATAGGTGATTGTCTAGAAGGTTTGATTATGTAATGGTCTTGAGTTAAATTCATTTCAATCCATGGATATAACTCAAATTATGGTTTTTTTAGACTCTTTCCATTCCTTTAATGTATTTACTCCATTTCCAACATCATTGTTATGGCATCTTTTAATACTGGTTGTAGGTATTAATTTGAAGATCTCTAAGTGTAGTGGTCTTGAATTGACCTCCTTAAACTCTATTAATACATGTTAACAATGGTTAGTCCTCATTTATAGGTATTTATCACTAATTCACCAAGCCTATATCATATTCAAGGCACTTTTTCAAAATTTTCACTTAACTTGACAATGCCTATAGTCTGTGGGTGTATCTTAAGTTATTATATTGTCAACTCAATCACCATTTGGTGTTAGTTGCTTTGAATATCCTTATTGGTCCATGACACTTTTAAAATTGATACATTAAAATTTTTTTATGTATATACAAACTTTTTTAGACATGTACACCATTGAATTTATTTTTATTTGTAGGCATATAGGCTTGTAAGTGACATTTCTATAATCTTTGTGTTTAGAAGCTTTAAAAGGTAAAAATATGCATATTAGTGACTAAATATCATTTATTATCAATTCATAAACATGATAAGGTCTATCAAAACTCTCAAAATTCTTTGAAATACATCTTTAAACACTCAAATCATCCTACTCATATAAACACACATAACACAATCCAAAAAGGTAAATAAAGATATGACCAATTTGAGACTTGTAAAAAATATTAATTTGATTATAGGCCATTAATGTGTTGGTAAAGATGGTATGATACCATTAATATTCACTAAAATTCATCAAACCACCTATAGAACTTAGAAACATAGAAAAAATGATAGTCATTTATAGACAATGCAGAAGAGATACGTTACTTACTAAAGGACCATCCACACATTCCACCATAATAAAAAAATGTATGTGAAACATATAATAACTTAATAAAACTATTTTCATACATATAATAGTTCACACTTTGCTATCTAATTACACTAAACTCAACATGTTGGGTTTTAAGCTCTCAAAAAGAAGTCTAGCTTCTTATCAATTTTTCATAAAGCTAATAGAACCAATAAAATGAAAAATTACAAAAATTATAATCCCATATGGGTCAAAAAATTTATAAAAAAAAATAATTCCCCAACTCTACCTATATGGCCTATACCATCTGATTGAATTTGGCCTTCACTAGCTTATGAATGGCATGATGGGAAAGCGAAAGATATTTATGAAATGATCGAGCTCTAAAATTATTACCAAGGTTGTTCCTTACTTTTATAAGCTCAAAGGACACTCTAAAACTATTTTCACTTTCACATGACTTCAACAAGTCCATATAACTTCTTTAACTCCTTAAGATGGCATTGAATTTCAAGAATATGATCTTTCTCTATCTTGTTGACAGGGATGGCAATTAAGTAACTTATCCAATGATCTTGGAAGGTGTGTGGATCAGATTTTTCATTTAGGGAACTATTTTTGGTTAACTATCAGCTCCCCATTCATTATGCCATAGTTAGTATTGGTTGGTTCATGCACTTGTTCCATATGGTAGCCTCACATTCATAGTATGCTTGATTTTCCCTTTGATATTACACGTTCCATTGATCTTATTTTGCATATCTCAAATTCATATTGTTGATTTACTTGATAATTGTCATGGTCATGACACTTGGTAGCTCTTTGCTTGTCTTCAAGATTCACTAACCTATTGACTTCTTGCTCATCGTTAATCTATCTCTATATGAATGAACATGGTAAATAAATCTTCTACCATTTTAGTGCACTTAAGACACTTGTCACCCATTCATTTTATTTGAGGATATATTGAGCTTTTGATCCACTGCTCACCTTTGATTTTTGATCATACAACTAAACACACACCATAGATGTATTTGGGCATATTGGATTGAGTTATTTCCTACATTCCATTAGATCTACCTTGAGATCCCTAAATCCTTCCACTTATCATCTTCACATTCAACCTTAGAACCTTTGAGTTTAAATAACTATTTCATGAAGCCTAAACATGACATCCTCATGCACATCCCACTTTACAATTTTATATTTGAATATTTATAACTTGAGATATATAACTCATCAAGTCATGAAATTTTCATAGGATGTTCTAGGAATGAAATACATCATGTTTTTTTTAATATTTTGGCTTGAAAAAATTTATAATCATACTTATAAAATGCATAATTAAGTTGACTAGTCTATTTCTGCATGACATTTGATGATAGTTTGGCTCTTCAAATCTTTTGCAAGTCATTTCAAGTCTCAAAATGAATTTATAATACTAGTTAAACTTGATTTAAGTCCATAAAGGTCATGATCACCATGATAATCTATTTACCCTTCTCACCTTGTCATCTTAGACTTGATTCTAAGCCATTTGATCACTTACTCAAATAGGAACTCTGTTTAGATGATTTATCAAGTAAAAAGCTTGGTATATGGGAAAAAATTGGCCAAAATATTTAGTGAATCAATTAGGAATCATGTCTTCTATGCTTCAAAACCCATACTATTTTTATTGACTAGTACGTTAGGAATGGAGTCTTTTATCTAGTTTAACATATTGATCTAAAGCTAAAATTAGCTACCAAACCTTGGATAACTCCTCTTGAATCATCAAAAACAACAAGAACAAATAAAAAAATGAAAGTGCACAAAAGCACTTGGAGAAAAGAAAAAATATAAAAACCAATAAATAAATTTTCACCTAGTCACTTAGATATAATCATGAAATCTACTCTAATATATAAAGGGTTACAATTTACAAACACCTCCCTCCTAGGTCAAATGGAAAACTTTGAGTATCATTCAGTTGTAATGAACAAAGATGAAAATACCTTATTTTGGAGGAACCATAAATGGTAAACTAATAAAATTGATGGACAATATTCTTGATAAGATATCTAATGGATGAAATTAAACAAACATGTCTCCAATGTAGACATACTAGTCTAAGTCTTCCAATATTGGTTCATGTTGGGATATAGGAGCTCTTTCTTTATGTTTCTCATCACTCTTGAGAAAGTTTTGCATGAATAATTCATTTAGGATCTTGGGATAAATTGCATTTGGTTCACTTACTAGTTCAAATAGATCATATCCTTCCACCTTGTCTTTTTGAAAATTAGGATTGATCATGCTTAGAGAATCATGCTCATAGGTTCCTATAATAAGGACACGTCTCTTAGCCTCTTCAAACTCTTTGGTTATGGCATTAAATCACTTCCATAACTCTTCAGTCTCTTTACAAGTATGTTCATCAAAATGTATCACTTGAGCACTTGAGATGTCTCCTTCATCAACCTAAATCAATATTTCATCTTATTATTCAACTACTAGTGAGGGTTGATTTGACCATCTAATCTCTAAAACATCACCTTCATTTTGCTCAAGATCTGATCTACTTTCCTCTTGTTCCAACATATCAGGGATATCCTAAATTGACACCTCATCTTAAAGTGGACCAACCTTAGGTAACTAGTTCTAATCCTCTTCTTGATCTATGTATAATGGATCTTTAGTAGTCCATTCAAAGTCTACCCCATGTTTAGCTTGAGGATTATCTTCTTCAAGTAAATTTACAACATTAAGATGCTTCATTTCACTAAATAAATATAAGCACAAATTTTTCCATTGATCTTCTAAGTTTCTTGAGCTTCCCTTGACCTCCATAATATGTTCATGAAGTTTACCCTCATACTTCTCATCAAGATCCTATAAATTAAAAGCTGAAACATACTCTTCCCTATGAAGTGGTCTGCCTATCATGGTCTCCTCATCATAGACACTTTCATTGTCCTCATATGGATCTCTTATGAATGTAATCTCCTCCTCTATCCTCTATAAAATAGGATCTTTCTCCAAAAGGGAGATTATGGGAAGGTGAATAAGTTCACCTTACTTGTAGCTTTAGAGAGTGTTCTTCAATCTAGGGACTTTGAATGGCTTCTTTGGTGGCTCTCGAATTGGTGCTTAGACCTCTACATCCAACACCTCCTTTTTATTCCTTATGCCCTCTAAACTTATTTCCATGATGGAAATGAGTATGGAATAGACACTTTTCTTCCTTTTGACTAGCTATAGGAGAGCGTGGCCTCATAAGTGATGGCATAGCATAGCTAGGGCTGAATATGTTGGAAAAGATCCATGATGGAATGTCTTCATGCTCTTGAGTGGTAATGGGTGTAGGGGTAGGAGATGGAAAACTTATTGGCTCAGGTTTGATATACTCTTTCTCCAGCTACTCAAACACTTTTTCAATGGATAATACCCACCCTTTCAATTCTTTCTTATAAACCTATATATAGTTAGCTTCTTCAATGGATGCCCACACATTCCAAAAATCTTTAAAGAAGATCTTTATCCCATCCATGGAATTAATGGGGAATTATTTTCCAAGCTTAACCCACTCATTTATTTTCATGATTATTCTCCCTTGGTCTAATATTTTCTCTTTTGAGTTTTGACAAGGATGGAGTTTGATAAGGTTGACTAGGGGCTTGATCAAGAATTATTAAAGGTTGAGCTTGATGCTCTTAGAGGGGATAAGACACATAAGACTTATCCAAATGATCCTAATACTCTTCATAATATATCATCATGTTTTTTGTGTTCTAAATCGTGCTTCTCATCATTACTCTATCCTCATTAGCACAAGATGACCATTGCTCACCCTCACAAACTAACCATATATTCTTGACCAATTGAAGATAACTCCTTGCCTTTTATATAACATGGATAGGGATGACTAGAGAAAACTCCAAACCCCTATCAATATCCCTTTATCAACTTAACATAAACTAATAATGTTAGCTTGACTCCTGACAAGGATATAATAGGATAAACCTAGTCTTGACAAGGGGAATTAGAGGATTGATTTTGATGCAAAAGATTCTAAAATTGGTCATATTTAGGTGTGGGAGGAGTAAAAATTCCATGATAGGTCTAATATGCTTTTTTAGAGCCACTTGGGGTAACACAAACATTATTTTCTAGATAAGTATGATGCACAGGTAGAGAATAAGCATACTGATCAAAAGATGGTTGATTGTAAATACTAGATTATGATGATTAGGAAATTATTTAGGTTTATTAAACCATCTTATATATTCTCAAAGTCACCATTTATATTTTAATGCTTTCCTCCAAAGGTTGATTGGATGAAGAGCACCAAAACTCTTCACCAATGAATAGAGTAGTAAGTCCTATCAGGTGTGCTAAAAAATATTGTAGAATCAATTTATACCCTTGGAGAGGGTTCTTTAGGAAATTTCAAATTAAGATACACTATAGGAACAACCACTAGATATGGGTCACCTATGGTGGGGTCAAACCTCTGGAGAAGTAGATTCCTCTTGACGAATCACCTATACTAATGCTACTACAGGGAAAAGGGTTAGAAAGGGGGAAAGGGATCCTAAGAAGGCTAAAAGGTGATGTACCAAATAAAAATGGGAAAATACCATAAGATTAAACCCATACTACATCTGAAGAGGATAATGCTAGCTCATGCAACCTTAAAATCAAGCTAATTTACATAAGTATTTCATAGACTAAGTTTAGGAAGCAATGAATGTAAATAAAAACAAGTTTTAAGACTTACTAATATATTACATTAATGGTACAAAGAACATTAATCTAGACCTACAAACATATTGAAAACATCCTAAAAGATTTAATTAAGGAGGACAATGGATGAGAAAGACTCTCCTTCACTATGCCATCATGCACAACTCACCAAACATAACTCCAAGGGAAGAGATGGGTAAAGAAATTTTGTTATTGCATCAAGAGATAGTTATTAAAAATTATTGATAAGGTTTAGCCTAATCATGATGAGTATATTTTTTAATATCTTATAGAGTCCCTTGATCTTCCAAAATTAAAGAGTCTTTATGGGAATCTGATAGAAAGAGAGACCCTTTACAAATGGACAGAATGGGTGATATATAGAAAGGGAGAAGAGAGAAGAGGGAATGCATTAACCAAAATAAATAAATGAGATGCTACCTTTTCATGAATGATCCACCATATTTTGATCAAATCTAGGTTAATACATTAAAAATAAGATAGATTTTATTTGTCTCAATAATCTTTGAATCTTCTCATTGGCTGAGCAATACACTAGAGGACTACAAAGTGTCTTAGGATAATGAGTCATGATATTGCTATGAAGAAAACCTGTTAGAGACCTTGGAAATCAATTAATGCTCCACTGCTTTCTCCAATCCCTAAATCATTTTTCTCCTTGAAATTCCATGCCACCTTCCACTTGTTTTCACCGTAAGGACAAAGTCCTCATACCTTGAATCTAGATAGAGCTATGCCATGTTTGCTTTTAGAAACTATAGGTACTTGTTTGTTAGATTTACGATTGTGTCAAAAGATGAGGCACTCCAAACCTACCCCTAATCTAACCTAAACATATGTCCTTATTATAGATTGAAAACCAATCTCATTTATTAGTTTTCCTATAGCTATTATATCGATGTAGATCCATTGGTTAGATAGCTTCATTCCTAAAACTATATAAGGTTTAAACAAACCTATTATGTCTATGATATTTTTGGGAGCTAATAAATAACTTCACATGATTATATTTATTATAAAATATCAATGAACACACCATGTAATAACCCTTCAACATTTATAGAACATAGTCGATAGGTTCAAAATTATTAGCCAGAAGTCCTTTAAGATCTTTAATGGTGACAAAGCTTCATCATTGACAATTTTGATTGTATGATTATGTTTTCTAAATGATTCTAAACCAATATTTGATGGTGAAATAGATATTTGAAACATTACTCTTAGTTTGACTTGGGTTACATGTTTGGCCTCTATTTGAATTCTACAGCTTATGACTTTTAATCTTGGTCATTGATATTAATCTGGGATTCTCATATTATGCCAAATCTTAACTCCCCATTTGTTTTGTGGGCCCATAATCAATCCTAATTGGTTCTTGGACTTACACCATGTGTAAAATTCACATTCATCCTAAGATTGTCTGATCCTTTTACCTTATGCATGTCATTGATATTTTTTTACATAGTTCAAATGTGTATCATTGATCTACATAAAAATTATCATAGTCATGACACTCGGTATTTCCTTGCTTGTCTTCAAGATTCATTGACCTATTGAATTATCACTCACCATTGATTTTACTTTGCATAAATTAATGTGAGACATAGATATTCTATATTTTAACATGCTTAATACACTTTTTACCCATGCATTTGATTTTAGGATCTACTAACCTTTTGACCCACTTTTCACCATTGATCTTTGATTGCATGATTAAATGTGCACCGTAGATCTATTTGGGCCAAATAGATCTATCTATTTCCATGTGCCATTATATCTAACTCAATCTCTTAAGATATTGACACTTGTTAGATCTACATTCAACCTTGAAACATTTAAATTTAAATAGATATTTAATGAAGCCTAAACTTGACATCCCCACACACATCCCACTCTATAAGTTCATCTTTGAAAGCTTATAAGTTGAGATAGATAACTCATCAAGTCACAAAATTTTTAGAAGATATTATAGACATGAAATACATCATGTCTATGTAATATTTTTTCCTAAGAGGCTTTCTAAGCATACTTATAAAATGAATAATCAAGCTAACGAATATATTTATGCATGACATTTGATAATAGTCTGGCTCTTCAAAGCTTTTGTAAGTCATTTTAAGGCTCAAAATGAGTTTCTAAGACCTATGAAACCTACTTTATATCCACAAAGGTCATTATCACCATCAAAACTTGCTGATCCTTTTCACCTTGCAATCTTAGACCTAATTCTAATACATTTGATCACTTACTCAAATAGGAACTCTTCTCAGCCAATCTATCTATGAAAAATCTTGGTATGTGGGCCAAAATTGGCCTATAGGAACTTTGACATACACAAATATTAGCCAAAATCACCCTTTTCACTCATTTTCAACATATTAAAGTTAGCAAATGAACATTAGACATTCAACAATTTCATAAAATGTTGTTAGAAGATGTTTAAGACATAAGATGACATTAATAAAACCCTAATAACCTATGACACAACTTGACTAATGCCTTATCTCTTAATGGCATGCCTAAACCACTATATGAACATAAAATAATTTTACCTTAACTTATTCAAACTAACCTGAATTAATGCTAACAAGGTTATATGAAGAATCTATGGACCATATAGGGTATGACATGACCATGACAAGACCACATGAAAATTTGATATTAGAGGGGGTGTCTGAATTTGAATTTTGGTTAAATTTGGTTAACAATCCTTATTTACAACCTTAATCTCTACAAAAACCAATCAATAAAATTCTCATTGTTCTAACAAAGTTTAAACAATCAATTTCTCATGCATCTTAGACTGATAATATCATTGATGATTATATGACCTTTTTTAACTAGTTTTACTCAAGATTAAAATGTATAAATACTTGGGTATCATTCTTATTTTCAATACTCTTTTCATTGTACTATATTTTTTGCTGTAGTTTCTCCTTATATTTCATATGAAATTATCTCTTCTTCATTATATTTGATGATCCTTTAAGCCTATTCCCTCCTAATATGTTGACTACACTATGTTAAACTATGTTATGATATTCTATCCTAGTTGTTGGGCTTAGTCCAGATTCTAGTTTGACTTGTCTTAATGATGGTGATGGCATGTTACTTTTTCCTAAGCTTGATCCTCTACCTACATGATGGGAATATGATCCATATTTTGATTTCCATCAATTTTTTAGTCATTTGGTTAAGGATTGTTGAGCACATTAGAGATTCCTACCATAGATATACTATTCAGGTTTTATTCCAACTAAAAATAGTCAAAATCCATAGTCTGAAACTCCTAGATAGATTTTTTTTCATGGAATGAGCATTCATTCTTCTTCTCATTACTAACAACTTTGGAAATAGATTTTTGTGCTTCATGTAAAAAATATGTAATCTACTTATAATAACCTACCTCCTCCTAAGATACATATAGATTACATTCCTAAACATGGGAAGGTTTATTATCTTTGGTATCAAAGTGATACACACCATATAAATGGGTATATATTTTTACAAAATCATTTCCATTATTTTCCAAGGCTTACACCATCATCTTCTTGGCAACATACTATACTTTGTTTATGGGAAAAGGCTCAGTGTTCCTCATAACCTACATCCATTCATAGATATGAATAAATTAGTTATATTGCCTTATCATATCATCACATTACTTTCCTTCATAGTATATGTAACACATGCATCCTTATTCTTCTATCATACACAATTTCCCCATAGAGATAATGTGTTAGGAAGTATTTATATGACTCTCTACAAAAATAGATAATTAAATTCAGACTATAGTTACACAAAGATGTATCTAATGTTATTGATGATGTATGTCATGAGATATATAGATATTTATGAACACAATATTGTGTCTCATTGCATTATTAATTGCATTTTCATATCATTTGTATTTGATATTTCACTACTACATTTATAATGCATTATTATTTTGATGATATTTTTATTTTACATCTTCGTAATTTTTTTAATTTTTGACTAACTTAATTCTCATATTTTATCATTTGCACTTATGACACCCTATCTTGGAATGATTTTTACTTACATGGATGTTTATGTTAGATCAATTTTGGACAACATACATATTTATCTAACATGGATTTTAGACCACATCCTACAACATCCTTTTTATCTCATGATTAGATATTAAACATATTCATCATTGTGCCATTTATTACATGGATTTTTCATGATCTCCATTTATTCCATATATTTCCCTCGTATTAAGCACACATATAATTATTATTTATATTTTATACTTGTGGGAAACTATAAGCATTTTTTGAGGATAACATAGTATTAAAGATATTTTGTCTTGTAATCGAAGCATAAGATTCTTTGTTTTCACCATCTATATCAGTCATGTTTAGTCCTTAAAAATCCATATGAGTGAAGAATATAAAAATCCTCAAAATATAAAATCCAAATCATTAAAATAAAAGGGATTAATCAAATGAGCAAAAAAATATTCAAAATTTAACATCACACCATAAGATGTGAGTATTCTTTGTGACATATCCTATTGTATTTGAAGCTCAAAATCCACAGTTCACCTCATGATTCATATGAGGTCCATTGGGGTGTGGTAGGCTAGTATAACGGGGTAGGAGTTATAATTATTATATCTAGTGATACCTACTTTCTCATATAAGTAACCAATCTTTATAGTAGACCAATGACTATATAAGGGGTCATGAGGAATGGGGAACATGTTGTGGTAAGGTAGGCCCATTTTAATTTCTTTTGTATATCACCTTCATTAGATGACCTATGTATTTCACTCATTATCCAAATTATTTATGGATACTAATGAGAGTATCTTACATCTTTATTATCCTAAAAAAATTAGTGCTTGTATATTTTATTAGTATGTATCATGTATACTAGGGATTGATAAAATGCTTATGTAATGATTTTTCATTCCATTTTTCCATCATATCATTTTCAATATTCCCCTTGATGAATTTCACTTAATATATGACCATACCTTATTATTTATCCTTTTTTTAATTTGTCATGTAAGACATGGATAGGACCAGGCCTTCCTCACAAAATTTCTCTCTTATAAAAAAATTCCATTCCTTTGGTTATCTTTTTGTGAGTTATGGTGTAAGACATTGGATAGGACTAGGCATTCCTCACAAAATATAATTTTCTCCTACAAAAACTATGTGCCATGTTTTTTTTATAAAATAAATTTACTCTTTCACATTATTAACTAACACAAACCCTAATTTTGGTTTATCATTCTGATTTATAATTTTGTTTTCACATATTTCATATCTCACTTATTCACATATCTTTGTTTAAATTATATTTCTTATTTACATAATTTGGTTTTCATATCCTTGTTTTTATTGACATTTATTTCTTTATTTATGTTGATACTTATTCTCTACATATCATTGTTTTTGTTTTTACCTTACATTGGTAATTGTTATTTGTATTCTTCTTATCCTATATTAATATTTATTTTTTCTTACATTTTATTCACTTTTGACATCTCTCATATGTTATATTTTAAACATTGGTTTCACATTTTCACTTTAATTTTTTATTTTTTTTCTTTTTTTCATTTTTATCATTCATTTTACCATGCATTTTTTCACATTTGTCAGAAAATAATAACACGTACATCATAAATTTTTCCATAGAATATATAAAGACCAACACATGTGATAGAAAATAAATAGATCCATAAAATCCATGAGTCATCAAACACACACACACATGCACATATATAAAAATGGCTCAAAATGTCTGATACAATATCACATGATACATTTTTCATAGATAAACAACTCTATAGATGTGTTCCACCCTACCTATCTGATGGTGAATGAGCCACACTACCCATAAAATATTTTGACTACCCTCTATGAACATTCCACTGAAGAGACCTTGTGTGTTACCATAGTCCATACCCCTTCCCTTATAAATGGGAGACCTGGTCCTACACCTATTCTAAATGCCTACATATCTCAAAATTTTACATTCACTCTTGAGCTAATGATGGACATGCTCTCAGATTCCCATCACTTACTATTGAGTGTAATTCTACCTATGTTGCATCAAATAATCTCCATAAATTGCAATCTTCCACACTGACCAATCAAACCCAACTAGCATAATTAGGTGTTGAAGGCACCACATGATTAATAATTATTTCATATCTTAATAAGGTAGCATGAAATATAGGAAATCATGATGGGTTATCTTAACCATGGATGGCCATCTGGCCTCTTCCAATGAAACATCTACAAAACATGAACCAGATATGCATTAAATATCACATGTATCTATAAAATACCACACACACACATTATCACAATTTTAACAAAACATAACTTACTTACCAATAGTATCCCCATCTAATCGACCAAAAAGTATCTCTTATGAAGCATGGATCTAAAGTGGTGAAAAACCTCTATAATGGTCAGGATAAATAACATTTACATGATGAGGTCCACTATGAATCTACCTAAAATATACCAAATTAGTGAAGGCTACGTTGTTATATCTCCCTATAATGGTGACTATGATGGTGCATATGGCGGAACCTATAGTGGTGCCTTTGGTGGTGCCTATGGTGGTGTCTATGGAAGTGCATGATGATGCATGGGATCATGCCTCTATTTTCATCACCATCATGGTTACCCTAATATAAGATATTAGAAAACAACAATTACATATCCTCCTTCAAATTATGTTTTATCCCCTCATTGTCATTGACACCATCATCTTACACCTCTCAGATGACATGGATGTATGATAAAAAATATATTGGTACTCTTTTACCCCATAAATAATGATAATTGCTCACATTTTGTGCTTCTAATGTTGAAATTGTTAAAGGATATGTCAATTTTTTCAACCTAAACTATCCTGGTAAATGAGTAACTACATATGGCTCCACCCACAAATGATAATGCCCTATAATCCTTGTACAAATATATGCCTAAAATTTACTTGGGCATGAGGTCAAAATATCCATTTTACTTTGGTATGACCATAAAATAATCTCTCACTATGATTATATGTAATTTTTGGGCATATGGTATAATACATAGCATATGATGTTACATCCATCACTGCACATGTAACAAGGCAGGATCTACAACATCTAACAATCTTATAGGCCAATACATAAAAACTATTTCATAAATACAACTACTCAATAAAATAACACATACCATAAAAATCATGCATTGATTGTACCCAAACCATATATCCCAAGTCATAAAGCAGTTCTTTCTCCAACATTATCCGACATAGTGCAATAATATATAGTGGGACCTTCCAATTGAATTTGACACATATCACATGATCTATAAAATGTCAACTAATGGCATTAAAAATATCCAAAATGGATGACACATATACATCTAATAGGTTAAATAAAAATCTTGCATGAGTATATCACTTAGATATAGTCACCCATAAGTTTAAGTCTCATCTCTTTGAATCTATCTTTGGTGTATCCTACACCATTAATAGGCATAAAATTAAAAGTCCCAATAATGCATGGACATATTATAGGGTGATAACCATATCAAATGTATCCTCATCCACCACCTACCTAAAACTATTAGCTATTCACTCCCATGTTCTTAAGAACATGGTAACAAATTCTACACTAAATGCAATCTATCACATCTTTATAATACCACCAAAACCTAAAACAGTCAATTATGCTCAGTCTACCAAAAGTAATATATCAAGAGTATTAGGTATCTAAACTAAATATAATAATATTTAGAGTATTTATTTACTTTTAAAAATATCAAACAACAAAACATGTATCAGCGCTTTATCCCATATAATAATCCAACATACTTGAAAATCTCAAACATATAATAAATTAATATACTTCACCAACATTTTTAGACTCTTTTTTCACTTTTCCAGTATGTCAACCAAATTTTATACTAATCCACCATATTTTTATACATAATCATCCATGGTGTATGACATCAACCATTGTGCCTCATTCCTACTTAGTCAACTAGCTTCTATATTAAGTTAGCCACCTTATTTTTCTATGTAGTTATCCATGGTGTACATTGTTAGCCACCTTGCCTCATTTGTAATAGGACATCAACATATATTCTAAGTTATCTACCCTATTTTTATGCATTTGGCCATGGTGTACATCATCAGCCACCTTGACTCATTCTTTCTAGTTTGGCCAACTTCTATACTAAGTTGGCACCCTATTTTTAAATGCATTTGGCCATGGTGTATGTCATTAATAGCATTTCATTATTCCTACTAGTTCATCCACCTTACCAAATAAATAAACCACCCTAAAATAATATGTAGTCATCCATGGTATGTGTTATTGACCACCTTTGTTTATGTTAAGTAGATCAACCAACTTTAACATTGTCAGCCACTCTAAGCTATAACTAGGTCTTCCAATTATTATTCAATCAGCCACCTAACTAGACCTAAGAAATTTAACTAAGTAGGCTAGGTTGACACCATTCAATTTTTGTGGTTATTTTTAACTAGATCATCATTAATGCCATAAACCTTAGTTTTCACCCCTTGACTCCCACTCACTATTCCACATTATTTTTAGTCTATTACAAAAAATTTTAGGCAAATTTTGTTACAAGTATTTACCCCACCATATAATTTTATAATAGTAGTTCATTTTTACACCAAAATGCTAAAAATTAATATTAAATACACCCCATAGTGGACTATATGTGAAAAATTGTTATACATACTCTATCTCATCCTCTTCATCATATCCAAGCCATCATCTCTCTCATCACTAATTTTGGTCACATAGAACTCTAAGTTCCAAAATTAATAAATGTAAAAATTGATAGTTAATTTCACTTTTATGGTAAAATTTTGAAAATTTTAAACCTTGTAGTTATTTACCTAAAAATTACATATTTTAATAAACTTTTCTTTTGTAAACTATTTTTTAAAAACCAAAAAAAGTTTTGGAATCTTGACAAAGTAGATAATTTTTTAGTGTTAACCATACATTTTTTCAAAAGTTTTGAATTTTATCTTATTTTTTAGGTCTATCTATTGATTTTTCACACTGGGCACCTCTTCTATCTACCTTTCACATAGCTCATATTCAAGAACAACAAGGTAAGTGAAGGTACATATTTATAAATTATTTAATTTATTTTATGCTTTCTACTCAAATTTGTTAACTCAACATTGTGCATTGCTATTTTATTTATCAAAACACCATCCCATGTTACAAATTTTTGACACATGATGACATTTGAGTGGGAAATATGTATACACACAATATTTTTAAAACTTTATCATTTAATGAAGATTTATATCTTATAATAACCTATCAAGTTTCAATCTCTTTGAGTGAACACCTTAACATGTGTATTGAGTAAAGGATGCGTAGACCATTGATGCTTCAAAAATATATTTTGTCAACTCTATCTTACCTAAACCCATTATAAATCATGATTATCCAACTCCCCAAGTAAAAAAAAACCTATTTATCCATTTCCCTAAGCAATAATCCTTTCAAATATCTCATAACATAACAAACAAACTATTTTCCTAATAAATTGGTTGGGTCATCTTTGTTATAAAATTTAAAGTGCATGTCATGAAACTAAGTCCAACAGGCTAATCTCATTCAATACCTAATGGTAAATTTTTCTTAAAACTAGGTTGTCATAGATAACTTTGTCGATCAAAATTATGTAAGGGTTAGAACTTATCCATTTCTATAAACACATTAATAATTTAAATCCACTAGGGAGTAAATTTTTTTTATTATTATTACAACTCATAACTGTCCTAGATCTACATTAAAAGGAGCCATTACTTAGGGTTTGATTTGTAGGGAAGATAACTTATCTTATAATAATTCTTAGATGTAAAATAGGAGTCTTTTATCCTAGAGATGATTTATATAGCGTGATCCTTATAGATCCACAAAAACCTATTTTAAATCACCATTATCTAATGGAGAGATTGATACTCGACAGGTTCGCCCAAAGATAAGTATCTCTAATATTTACTATTTCATTTGATACATAGTGTAGAGCCCATTTATAAACTATATAGCAACTCAATATGATGCACTTATAAAATACATATCATGGATATATCTTCAGCTTATTTACCTTCCCTTGACTAAGAAGCTCATATAAATTTTTTATTTGTGCCTATTATTTATCTTTTAGTTTGATAAATGTTATTATAATGACTTAGACCTTATATCATGCACAAACTGGTATAAATTGATTATCTTATGTCTTTAAAATTTTTAAATGTGTGATTTTTTGCTAACTTTATGTATATTTGCATCCTAATAAGACACCAATGTTGACACTAGTGTATTATTCCAACATAAGTGTCTAGTGCCCTAAAGTCATCCAATTCAAAAATGAAATGTATTCTTATGGCCAACCTAATAATTTAATGTGAGATATTCACTAAAGGTATTGGTATAAATACAAGATCAATCCTCATTCATTATATACCTAAAAAAATTTTACCTCTCACATGGAAAATAAAAAAATGCATTCAATCAAGCACTCAAGTGAGCAAAGCTTCCCTATTTTCTCCTATTTCTATACTAGTCATAAGGAAAACACATCTATAGGTCTGAATTATTTAAGGAACACACTATAAGCCACACTTTCCAAGTTACAAGTTAGGTCACTCTATGTAATTTCATATCACACATTGCATCCTTATACACACATAAGCCACTAGGTAGTGGAGAACTACATAAGTCTAGGCCCCTCTTCATAGTATTGGATATTTACATATAACTCATTAAAAGAGGTGTCCTTGGAGCATATCAACACCATGTGCCTACTAAACCATTTTTTACATAGCCAATATGAAGATGAAGAAATAGGGTTTTTTAATTTGATAAGGAGCAACATCCCATGATCTAGATTTGAACACACTAGAATGAAGGTGGAATAGAACATAAAATATTTTAGGTGGTTACATCTAGATCTGATATGTATTTTATATAGGACACCTACATCTAAGTTATATAAAAGGGTTGATGTAACCATCCAAGGTTGATGCAAGTGTCTAAGGTCATATAAGTGCTTAACCTAGAATATGATTATTGTCCTAGAATCCACTTTCAGTTTGATTCCTTCATATTTTAGATCTAGATCTATATTAGTATCAAAACCAACTAAGTATATTTTTTTATTGTCATTTAAATATCTATCATACTTTATGTTTTGAGCATATCCCCACATAATATTTTTAATATATGTTTTTATGAGTTTAAAAATTAATTATATTACTTTAGAGATAGTCTACCATCCTTGTGCCCAAGGTTATATCTACCCTTTAACCCTAGATTCTCTAATATAGATTTTAGGGTTAAACATTTGGTAAACCTGATCTATATGAATGTAAAAAAAATTATTCTATTTTTTTCATCAAAGTAGGGTTTTAGTTTGTTGTATTTTTTTTAGATCTAAAACATTACCTTAGGGTTTTACCCTCATTTGGTTACAAGGGATTCATGTGCATATGCTTGAAAATTTATTCTACCTTGATTGGTGAATTTCATCATCTAAATAGATCCATTATAAAATTATTAATATGTATTTTCTACTAAGTTTGGTATACCAAAAACCCATTTTTCACAAACTTTAGGTATGGATTTTTCAATTTTCTCAATTTACTATTTTTATTACATATTGACATACAAGGTGAACGGTGTACTTATTTTGAAACACATTTATGAGTTTCATCAAAAATAATATTTTATTTAAAGATATCTCTCACATATTTGAAATAAATTCTTGTGTTATCAAAATTATTGATTCTTTTTTGGGAATATTTAATGGTTTTTCTTATGAAGCATTCCAAATTGTTTGGCCTATTTATGATTCATAATAGATAAATTTTTCAATTCTAAGGTGGTTTTTTATAAATATGTTAAAAAAGAAAATAATCTCTTTTGGTTTGCCAAAATATTATACGTATTTTTTGGTTTCATGGAATTTCATATTCTTATATTAAAAAATACTTTAGCTTTCAAAAAAACCATACAATCATTTTATATTGATTTTTCATCATTACACACATTATGGTGACCTTGACCATTGATCTCAAAATCATAGTTAACCTAGGATCTCCTAAGTTACTATTTTTTGAATTTTGATTTCAAACTATTCAATAATTAAAAATCATATGTTATCCTTTTCTAAAAACATGTTTAATATGTATATATCTCTTAACTAATTCATTTTATAGTACATCATGGTAGTTGTTACTTGTTATGTATCATGTTTGATGAAATCAATAAAAAAAGAGTAACCAACTTGATCAATATAATGAGAGGGGTTCAAAACAAAATCATAATTTAATCTCTCTTTAAAAATCTTATTTCAATATAATTGAGCCTCTTCTTACTACCAATAAGGATGGTGATGTCTATCATCCCTCTAACTAGGTCCATGTTATCACTCCTTCAATGGATAAGTTAGATGGTGTATATATGCATATTCAATCTGAGTTACCTAGGGTTTGTGTTTGTCAATCCTTAAAATAAAAAAATCATCTTTATGAAAATTTCAATAGAAGAGTGGAAAAATAATTTTAGTTTAAATATCACATTATTGTAAAATCAGATTGCATACCTATAAAATCTAACACATGGTATTGTTAATCTTGTGTTTTCATCCTCACCTAATAGTGTTTCACCAAAAAAGGTTTCCTATCCAAATGTAAATATACAATAGAACACATATGAAACAAGTTATTCAAGTATTATACCAAAGGTTACTAAGAGTCCAAGTGAAATCCTAAGTGAAATGATTTGAGATAAAGTGATAAAATTACCTCCTCTACATCCTATAAAGAGATCCAAATGTTACTGTGTATATCATAGAATTAATGGGCATCATACATATTGTTATTTTTCATTAAAAATAAAAATATAAAGTCAAAAATTTAGTGGTGATCATATCATTGATACATCAAGCAACAACACCACTCAAATTATGAGTACCTCTCCTAAACCACAAACATCAACACAAAAAATGTCATTATGAAATGAAAATTTAGATTAAAAACAATTATAAATATCAAACTTAGAATAACAAAAGGTTCAAAAAGACAAACTAGATCAATAAAATGATACAAATTTACCTATCAATAATGATACTCAATTTTCCAAACAACATAGTTTTTTAAATTAATATTTATAAAAAATTTATTATCATTATCAAGGACTGGGAAAACATTACCAAGGCATCACTCATATTATTTACACATATGATCATAATGACAATAAATTCTTGGTTTATATTACCAATACCAATGAAAATAATTGAAATATAAATTTTACCAATGCAAAAGAACAAGTCAAAGAATAAATAATAAATGGAAAAGATAACATCACAAAAATAGCAATGGGCACATTAAATATTTAAACTAGGATTTCTAATGAAAGAAGTCAAAAAAAAAGAAGCAATTGAAAAATGTATAGTTAAAAAGGATAAAACTAAAATACTTTATTTGAATTAGGTCAAATTCACTACTTATATAGATGGTAATCAATCTTATAAATAGTAAAAAATAATTAGAGGAGCAATTCAATAAACTATGTTTCAATTCACTTGGTAAATTACCACATATTATATTCATACCTATAGGACCTAGAACCTATCGATTGAATATATTACCAAAAAATAAAAAATGGAATATACCATGTACAAACTTACCAAAAGAGTATGATACACTTTTTGATTTTGTTATGCACACATATGATACATTTAGTTCAGGATATGTTATTCATTTATCAATGCTCAAATATTTTCATCCTACTCCTAAGATAATTTGGTAGCTTATACAGTCTCAAAATATTACAAAAATACCAAATAAGTATCTAACAATTTAAGAAATCTAAAACTATTTTTAGCATTCACATGTTTTATTAGTTCCTTGACATATATATTGTTGGTTCCATGTTGGTAGATAAAATATCATTTATTTCCATGTACAGTGTTTCATGCATATTTTGAGTATGATTTAGGCATACACAGATAAATGATATATGCACTTTCATATGTTGGTTCTTCACTCTACTCATGTCATGTGGACATTGGGGGCATTTGCTTCTTTGATAATGATACATCCTAGTTATATTATTCTATGATCATTTTCATTATCATGTTTGAGCTTATGTACTTACACATGCCTTTATCCATGATTATATTTTTCATGGTGTAGTTGGTATGCTATATACTTAATTTTTATTTTGATAACACTTTATCTATGGGATAGTATGTTATGTTATGTTAGTTTCTTATTTTATATGTTTTCCATTTTTTACTTGCTTGAGTGTGTTCCTTTATTACTATTATCATGCATTATACTAGTTCAATCACTTGAATATGATTCTTTTATTTTGGCCCTCATGCCTATATTTTCATATTATGATAGTTGTATATGTCATGGTTTCTTATATTTTGACATTTGAATATGTCATTATTTTCTTTGTGAACATTTTATTAAGTCATGTCCCTTCGATTATGTGGCATTTAAACATGCCCCTTATTTGAGGTTTCCTTATACCATTGTATTTTGACTCTATTTTGAGTGATCTTGTGTGTGTCCTTGATTTCTTATTGATCTTCTACTATTACTATCTAGATATTTCCATGATTCACATCATGCATCTTAGGACTTGATGTGATCACATTATACATGATTAAATGATATATCTACCTAGATGTGTTCCTCCTATATGCTACATGGTTTATAGATATATTATATCCGAATATTTTGAGTTAAGGTGAATACCATTTTATAATTCCCCTCACCTAAGAAGGTGGGAATATTAATGGGTTCATGACATAGAGACATGACTTCCACATTTTTCATATTTCATAAGATTCAGATATACAATAGGGTCATGTTTTGGAAAAAATATCTCCACACATTCACCAATTTTATTTTTAGTAGGGGAATTTTATGGAAACATGTTCTCCACACTTACGTTATTTTGAAATTATCCAAATTTCATAGTTATATGATTTATATACATAGTTGTGGTAGAATTGTTTATATTGGTATCATTACTATACCTAGTTTTCAATATGACACATATATAAGGTGAATATGATATTCAAATGGCATTTAAATTATAAAATCAAAATAAATTTCAGATTTTAAAACACTTTTATGGATTGTCATCACCCACCATATTGGAATTTTATAGACCGTATTGAGCCAATCTACTACAATAGTTGGTTCATTTTTGGTATGTTTGAGGTGATTAAATCACTCAATCTTTCCTAGTTTATATGTTGGAATTTACTAAACCATAAAACCTCACAAAATTTATAGTGTGAGTTGACTTGGTTCACTCACACTCACTAGGTTATGAGTATGATTGGATTACACAATTGAGCTAATTTCAACTTATGGGTGTCAACTCACATTTAGATCCAAGGTTGTGGTTAAGTTTTGTCCTTCAATATTTATATATTTATGCACTTTCAATATTTATATTTGTCCTAATCTCAATTATAATTAATCATATTGATACATATTTTCCGAATCAATTTTCCAAAAGGCAAGGTGGTTACATTAACATAGGTGTACTCTTAAACCTTGTTCTCTTTACTTTCAATCATTTTAAATAATTACAATTTTATATTATATGCACTAATTATATATTGTAACATGATCTTGGTTATAGGTCATTCACCATAAAATCACTCAAGTTGGACTCATGCAAAGGCAAGGTGTGTTATACATACCTAGGTATGCATTTATTTTATTTTAAACTAAAAATTTAATTACTATATTAAAGTGGGAGGAATGTAGACATTATTTATAAATTTTATATCACCTCATTATGGTAGACTTGGAAAATATGGATCTTGGATGTACCTTCACCTTCAACCCACTACCAAAAGTTTGGAATATGATATCTCTTTATGCCTATTACTTATCTCTTAGTTTGATCAATGTTGTTTTGATGACTTATACCTTATATCATACCTATAATGCTACAAACCTACTTATCTTATGTCTCTACAATCTTAAGACATGTGCCTATTTTATATCTTTCTAGACACTTACATCCCAGTAAGATGCCTATGTCAATGTTGGTGTCCTATTCTAGTGATAGTGTCCTATTATAACACAAGTGTTCAATGCCCTAAATCCATCCAATTTACAAACTAGATGAATTATTATGGTTGGATTAATTGTTTTAATGCAAGATATTCTCCAAATGGATTGGTATTAATATGTGATCAATTCTCATTTATTCTATAGCTAGAAACTTCTTAACTCTCACAAGGAAACTTAAAAAGGGCATTCAATAAATCACTAAAGTGAGAAAATATTACCTATTTTATCTTATTTCTATATTAGTCATAGGGACATCACATCTATAAGTCTAAAGTACTGAAGGAGAACCCCATGAGCCACATTTTCCAAGTTACTAACTAGGTCACTATATGTACATTATTATCACACATTTCATCCTTATATACACACAAGCCAACACATAAAAGAGAACTAAATAAGTCTAAGTTCCTATTTAGAGTAGTAGCTATGTAGGTAGTGCTCATTGATATAGTGGTATTTGGGGTAGCTTGACACTATGTTCCCACCAACCCATTTTTTCCACAGCCACTATGAATATAAAGAACGAGGTTTTTTCTATTTGAAAAATATTGATAAATCATGATCTAGATTTGAGCACACTAGAGTGAATGTCACATACAACCTAGAATATTTTAGGTGTTTATATCTAAATCTAGCAGACATTTAATATACAACACTTACATCTATGTTAGATAGAAGCATTGATGCAACCATCTAACATTGACATAAGTGTTTGAGGTCACATAAGTGCTTAATCCATAATCTGATAACTGCCCCTAAATCCACTTTCATTTTGATTCCTTGCTACTCCAAATATAGATTTGTATTACCATATAACCAACTAATTATCTTATTTTCATTATCATTACAATATCTAGAATAATTTATATTTTAGTATATATCAACATAATAAATTCAATATATGTTTATCTAAGTTTACAAATCAATTGGCCTAATTTAGAGATAATCTACCATCCTTGTGACCTAGGCTATCTCTACCCCTTTAACCCTAGATTCCCTAATATGGATTTTAGGGTTAAATAGGTAGATATTTCACAATATAATAAGTTTTAAATGTATAAATAGTTTATTAAATTATCTCTATAATTAAAATTATTATAGGTATAGGGTATTCTTTTCTTTCCATATTCCACCTAAAGTGATAGGTTATGATTTTCCTACCATTATCAATTGATTGTTTATTTGTGTTAGACCACCCCTTTGTGCCACAATATTTCATGAGCACTAGATTAGTTTAATTTTATATATTCATATGTAGCTAGGGTTATTAAATTATATTATTTTCCTAAAGAATTTTGAATCCTCTCCTTTAGTGTTGTGTGATAAGAGATCCCTTGGTTAGGTTTATTGAATCCAATTTGGTTATGCCCCCATTATAAAAAACTATCAAAATATATACTAGTTGATAACCTTATCTAATCTTTGATTTACTAAGTAGTATAAGTTTTATATCTATCTTAGTTTATTTAATACATGATGGACTTAATCACAAGTGAAATGAACAAAAATGGGTGATAGGGTTTCATGGTCACCAATGCATCTTATGTTACCAGATAACACCACTTTGGATTGAACTTGAAGTGAATTAGGTTGATCATGCACAATATACCTGAAATTAGTTTCATTTACTTGGTCATAAGTGGATATAGTTTTGTGTCATTTTTTATTTATACACAAATAATCACAATTAAAATTTAAAAAAATGGAGATTGAATGAGGTTCATAATGTCACTTATGTTGCAATAATCCCACCTTTTTATATTTAATTAGAGACAAATGGGGTGATCATTAAAAGTGTGCCTAAACCTAATTGCATTTACCTTGGTCTTAAGTGGAAATGGTGTTTTTGTTTTTATTTTGTCCTATAAGGGACCAAATCACAAGTAAAATCAGCATAAATTAGTGGTTGAGTGTGCATGGGTCACCAAACCAACCTATGTTTCCCCATGCACACCTCTTTGAAATGAACTCAAACTAAATTAGGGTGAACATGTAAAAAATTTCCCCAAATTGTCCCGTTCAACCTGGTCACAAATGATTATGGTATTTTTGTATTGCTTTACACCTATAGGATACCTAATCATAAGTAAAATAGGCATAAATGAGTGTTTTGGTGTGCATCAATTTTTAAACATTAATTTTAACAAACCTATAGCTCCTATAAATGTAAGGAATCAATCTAGAAAGCCCCAAAACCTTAAAAATAACCATATGTTTACCAAAATTAGACATCAATTGCAAAATATATGCCTTGAAATCCCTAGGTTGCATATTAAAATCTTTAAGTTGAATAATTATTGTCCATATTAAATTTCGAAAAAATATCTTCCAAATCGTAACTTGTGGAGTTATGAGACCAATTCTAGAAGATGTAAAGTGCCCTGATTTATTTTATTTACTATATTAAATATAAATTACGAGGAAATAAATGTCACAATTACATTGTCAAACTTATTTCCTTATACTTAAATGTTATTTTTGTAAACAATCACCCAAACCACCCCCAACCCATCTTATCAAATTTTCACAATATTTTCTTGCTAAATATTTAATATTTCTACTCTTAGAAACATGTACACATTCCTAATAAAACATATGTGTTATATCTTGTATACATTTTAGGTTTTGTATTTACCAATCCTAAATACAATAATGCATATGTATAATTTTAATAAAGTGCACACATTTATGGTTAAGTCATGAAAATGTCCAAAAATTGGCCCATCATATTCCTACACTTTCCCAGTTGTAAGAAGTAAAAATGTATGGTTTTATTCTTTGGTATATTGCTTGTATGATTTCAGTAGGTCATCTTCACTAGGTGTCTCATCATGAGAATTAATGTGGATGAGTCATCACATTTATCACATTAGATATTTCATAAAATTTTATTTCTTGGGGAGATGATGCCACCCATTGGGTGGTGTGGAACCTCTTTTATTTTGATGGTCACTTCTTGGGCTGTCCAACTTGTATGACTCTAATGACATTATAAAAATAGTCTCTATTTGGATATTATTGGTATACACTCTCCTTGATGCTCATTGGGTTATTTATAGGGAATTAAATATGGTATAATCTAATAATAATAATGAAAGTCATCTCCCTATGCACTAATGTGCAATGGACATATGAACATGGTTCTACATGTAAAACAAGTTTGGTCTCTCTAATCCCAATCACCACAGGAAAAGAGATTCATCTTCTTATTTTGTGACTTTTATTTTTATACAATTAAATGATAGTGTCATTATAACACTATAATTGGATTTACTCATATAACAAGATTTATCTTCCTTATCTAGCTACAAGTATCAACTTGTTTCAGTTCTTAAAGATGACATTCTCTAAGACCCCTTGCTTATATGTTTTTGCATAGAATGGATATGATATCAAACTATAATTTAAATGTTTTAGTTTTATGTCAATAAATTTAATTTTAAAAATGAGATAAATCTTTGACATATCAACTATTAAGAGATTTTCGATTGGTGCCTTGATGCCATTATGAAGACTTACACCATTCTATGTCTATATGATAAACAAGTGGAAATATTTTGAAAGTGTGATCATGAAGAATAATACCATGAATTATATAATATTTCATAGGAACTTGATCAAGCTCCTGTCCACATCAGTCTTAAAACTCAAGATTCTAAATGGAGTTAAAAACATAATATTGAGGAAGTATACAAGGCTTGAGGAGCTCAAGTCTGAGCTACAATACATTAGTTAAGAGTATACGATAAGGTTACCAAATAATTATTTTCACTTATCCATTTAATATGGTCTAAATAACATATTAAATACATTAAATACGTTAATGTTAGGCTTTCCAAACTCCTAGACATTTTGGAAGCCTATGTTCACCATTACTAGGGTGTATTTGCTTCTCAACCTTCCTCTCTTGACCATGAAGAAGCACGTTTTCAATTTATTAAAGATATCGAAATTTCATATATTTAATTTTGATAGACATTTTTTTATAAATTATCTTAAGGAATTGTACATTAGATGGCTTATGATAAATCTCCTAAGGTTGATGGTTTCCCCTATGAATTCCACCAAGTCTTATGGGACACTATTGGTCCTGACCTATAAAAAGTCTATTCTATTTTTTTCCAATTCCTTGCATTCCCTCATTTAATAGGCTAATATGAATCTCATCCTAATGGTTGGAGATGCTAAAATTATTATGAATTCAAGGTCTATATCCCTTTTGAATGTTTCATACAAAATCATTTCCAAAGACCTTTCTCTTAGGTTAAAAACCTTTTTCCCCTCAATGTCCAAAGTGAGAAAATTGGGTTCATATATCATAGGTATATTTAGGATAATGTTTTTTTGTCTTGGAATGGGTCACGGTCTCTAGTTAAAAATACATTCTTGTGAAAAGTTATTTTGAGAAATCCTATGATATAATTAAGTGGCCCTTTATCATTGATAAAATGAAAGCTATATGTTTTTCCCCTCATTTTGTTTATATTGTTAATGTGTTGTTTCATGATTTTGGATCTTGCATTACTATTAATGGAGTTAAATTCCATAAATTTTATCTTTTAAAGTCTAGAAGACAAGGTTTTCATTGGTTCCCTTACTACATGTGCTGGCTAATGAATATTTAAATTACCTTTTGGCTAATTACTCATCTATAGGTTTGGTTAAAGGTATCTCTCTCCCCCAAAGTGAACAAAAATTCATAAATGGGATTTTTCTGGATGGTTATTTTCTCACCATTTTGGAGTAAGAGGTTATAGTCAAGAATGCCATGGAATATATTGATTATTTTGGTTTAGCATTAAGTTATTCTATCTAATGGGAAAATACTCAATTTTATAAACAATTTCTCTCCCCCAAATCTCTTTGGATGGAAGGATTTTAATGGTAATGCATCCTCGAGTGTGAAATTAAATTTTATTGTCATTTCATTTTCTTATAGGGCATCCCTTGTTTAGATTTGTTAGTTTTTAGTGAAAAGGGTTTATCACTCTACTTATTAAGATTCTCACAAAGATTCCAATGCTAAATAAAAAAATTATATAGGGATTTTATTTGGGATATGTTATCATGTCATATGGTTTCCCATACAGTTTCATATATATATATTAAATACCCAAAGAATTTGGTGGCCTTAGGCTCATTGACACAAAAATTCAAGGATATGATTTAAGTGTGAAATGGATCATTGTAAGCCTTGATGTGAATGAAGCATGGAAGGTATGGCTAAAAAATTTCATTACTCAAGGAATCCCTCTTGCTTGAAAGGCTTGAAAAGGCCTAGAGTTATAAATTATCTTGTCCTATGCCAGTTTAGGTGGGTGGTGCCTTTGTGGTTGAAATCATATGCAAGGTCTAAGATCTTTTCAAATCTAAGCTCATATAAGATACAAATGGATTAAAATATGGTATCTCTATTATTTTTCACTCCCTTGAATGGTTTCCTATCCTAAAGTTTCAAAATGATCCATTTTATATGGTTATTTAGATTAATACTCTTAGGATCTTCAAAAAGTGAATCAAAACCATTGGGGATTTTTTTTGCAAGGTTTCTCTAACATGGATCTCATAGCATACATTTAGATTCAAGTATCATCTCAAACTAAGGATGTATATTCAATTAAATAAATTCAAAATTACATACCTAATGATGATATTTTTAAAATTAGTCACTTTTTTTACCAGAGTCGCATGGTGGAGAAACTTGCTTTGGCTTATGACCACCCCCTTATACCAATATAAATCCAATATTGGGTACTGTGTCTTGGATCCAAAACATATTTAAAGTAAATCCCTTAACAACCAATTTAATTTAAGGTATGTGGATGTAATTTAGGATATAATATTTAGAAATCTATGTAAATCCAAAATTGAACCCAAAAAATATCATTTTATTTCATGCATTCTTTACAATGGTTTGCCAATTATAGACCAACTTAATAACCTAGGTGTTTCAAATCCAATTAATCCCATTTGTCACCAAGATAATATTTTAAAGCATTTATTTTGGTTCTTTCCCCATGCCTAATCATCCTAGAAATGAATTTATATACCATTTTCAACCCTTTCTTCTATAGTTATTTACTTGGGAAATGGTTCTACTTGTGGGCTAAGACATGCTAGTAATAGGATAAGTAGTTTTGTGGTAGCTTTTTATTACTGGTATTCTTCTTCATACATATAAAGATATAAATTATGTAATTTTTAATAATAAAAATATGGAAAGGGTTTCCTCAATGAATAATAAAGTTACTCTCATTTGAATTCTTTTCTCCATATTCATGTTCAGGAAGATAAAGTTTGCTTGGAGATGGGGGTAAGTGGACAAAGCTGAGGGATAAAAAGGAACTACTTATGCACATGATTTTCTTGAAATTTATAAAAAATGAACTTGTGTAGATGATTTGAAATATCTGCACTCAAAATTTTAAGATGCTATAAAAACATAATTTATATAACTTCATGTCTAGTTTCGAAAAAACCATTTTTTAGAAGAAATGATTAAGTGTAACTAGGCCAAACATCTAAAATTTGAATCGTAAATCCTATTTTTTTCAATAAAATAGAATGGATAAGTGGTCATGTGTCCCACCATTTTTTGAGCATCATTTAATATTTTTTGAAACCCTTTAGTGAATATTTAGATAAGACTTTCTAGTTTGTGACCTATATTGTTTTATATTTTATCAATCAATCAATCAATCAATCAATAATAATAATAATAATAATAATAATAATAATATTATTATTATTATTATTATTATTATTATTATTATTATTATTATTAATTTTCTAAGTAAATAGATCGTGATGACTAACAAAAAATGGATAGCCAATTATGTGGCTCCCCCTAACTACCTCAAAAAAATAAAAATGTATTTTATTTTTTAATGTGTATACTTAGGCTTAGTTTGTGAACATATAATCTATTTTTCACTTGGATGAATTAAAAACAAATTACATTAACATGTATAGGAATGTATATTTGTGGCATGTGGAAGCCTAAAAAATCTATAGTTAGAAATCAACATAGTTTGTAACCTTAAAATAGTCCAAAAATTATAAAAATCATATATTTGAAAAGAGGAGAGCGTTATCATCATCATGGTAATAATTTTTTGAATTTTTTTTGTTAAAATTCCTAGTGTATCTAGTGATACAAGTTAAAATTTGTTATTTTATAACAAAGATCTTGAACTTGGTTGTAGATTAATAGTTCCAAGCCTTTGGCTTGGGAATCCATACCATTTATGAGCTTAAAGGCTTGGGTTTTGAATTTAAACATATAATGTGTACACATGATGGTATAACATGTATGTGTTATGATAATTCATATATGTTCAGTAAAGCATAAATTTTATACAATAACACATATACATTATACCATAATGTATACACATTATGATAAAATACGTATGCATTATAATAATGTGTATGCACTATACCACAATGAATATGAGTTATAATTAGTATAGAAAAAATACTTTTAAACATACATTTTTACATAATTTGAGAAATCTATCCCCTTATACACTCTTTGTGCATTCTTTTTGTACTAGCAAGTGGAGAGTAAAAGCTATCAAGTGATTTTTTGGACCCCACATTTGAAAAGATATCAATTTTCCAATGAGTAATGGATAATGTTAAAGAAAGAGAAACAAGTTGAATAATAAAACACTTGAGAAAATATAAGAGTTGAGAGAAAAAACAAGTTATAAATGCAAACACTTTCTTTAGAATAAGATATAGACACTATCTTTGGTGAGCTAAATACCATAGATGATGAAATTAACAATAATGATGAAATTGAAAATAATCAATTCAATAATGATGGAATTAAAAAAATTGAATTAAATAATTATGAATTTGACAATAATGAATTAGATAATGTTGGAAGCTCATATTAAAAGTATAATGTTTTTTATTCTATTGATGATGACTGTATGTATGATGCCTTACCTCCAAAAATGAATAAATTTACATGTAAATAAATAAATATGATATTAGTAATGAGTATAATTTCATGAAAGCATATAATGAGGAAAGAAATAATGAATAAAATATCTTCCAGCCACCAATCAATGAAAGTAATAATGATTTTGAAACACCCTCTCAACAAGTTCCATCTGTAACAAAACCTCAAAGAATTATGTGTATAAAAAGTAAGTAATTAATTAAAGTCGATGAAAATTATTTGAAATCAATGCCTTTAAAAATGTCTAACCACCATTCAAGAAGACTAGGTCAGGAAAATTACGGATGGTTTATTTCATAATTTGATTCATGATACTAAAAGATGTCAATTATTTATTTTGTTGTTGAAATTGATTAAGATGAGACCTTCCATGTACACATTAGGGATAATAACATCTAATATCGATGATGAAAATGTATAAATTTTTGACAACTTACATGATGCAAATTATATTGTATTCCCTAAATCACATAATAAAGACTGTAATGTTGGCTAATGTGTAATCACAAATTGTGTAGTAAGTAGTTAAATAGGTGAAACATGATTGATTTCATAAATAATCCAAACACTTGATAAAAATAATAAAAAATTAATGAAACCAATTTTAATATGAAAAAGACTTAATAAACCCAATAAAAATGAGCTCTGGGCATTCTCTGGTCAATTTACACAAAATGACAAGGCTTCTAATGCTTTAAAAGAGTTACTTGCATAATTTGGAAATAAAATACTAGGGTTTCACCTAGTTTAAGAGATGTAATCAAAATATGAGTTGGTTATTGTGACCATGAAACACATCCAATACATTTATTGGATATGAATCAAACATAATTTTACTCCATTTTTTTGGAAAAACATCCACAAATTTATATTAGTCAAAGATATTTTGAGATGGAAAAACCTTTGTATGTAAAAATAAATCACACACGCAACACTTGCTATTATAGGAAACATGTTGAGTTTTCAATGCACTATGATGTTTTATGCCATATTAATTGTAATTTTCATACTAATAATAATTTATAAGAGTGTGGCTTATAATTTCAGCTAAAATCATCCAGGGAATTTATTATAATTAATTTTTTTTGAATTACTAGATGGATAGTTCTTTTATAAAAAAATCATGTTTGGATGGAAATTGTATCATTTGTAATGGATTGAAAAAACTAAAAAATTGTATCCATGAATATGAAACAAGTGAAACTGGATAGGAATTATTTTTTTTGAGAAAATAAAAAGTTGTGACTTATCAAGTAAAAGATGGAAAATAATCTAAAAGTTGTGATTTGGTTACAAAAAGGATACCTATTTTAGAATTTATTATCAAATTCAAGGAGATGTTTGTTAATGAGTATGAAAGGCACACATATAGGGATATATTTGTGTATGAACATTTAAACATAATCAAAGACACATTCCCACTTGGTTAGATTGTTTCAATAGTTGACTTTATTGAAAATTTCACATTCAAACCATAAATGAAAGTTCAGTCATAATATTACAACTCATCATATGTTTCCATATCATGCATATAAAATTAATGCATGAACCTAATAGTATCAAGAAAGATAAAAAAATATTAAAGGAATACCATTTATATATCATTGATGACCAATCACATTATACATAGTACATGCACAAATATTTTGAGAAGTTATATGAATAGTTGACTGAGAGGAACATTCATTTCAATCAACATTACATATGGTAAGACAATTGCACATTGCAATTCAAGAATGAATATTTATTTTATTGGTTGATGAGGATGCACATCACCACTACTGTATAGCATATTTGGAGTTTCAATAAGGTTGGGCATGGAAAATGTGGGCATAATGGTGTTCGAACATGTGTAAAAAGAGTCATTGAAAGGTAGGTGTTAAAATTTGATGAGGGAGATCATTTGACTGATGCACAAAGTGAGATTTAATGGTGTAATGAAAACATGTGCCATGGTACTAAACAAAATTATACTGTTAGTAGACATTTTCAATTAATGGAAGAAGAAAACTTTTCAAAGTATGAGGATTTTATTATTGTAATGGGTTCAAGAAAGCTCCACTCATTTCATAGCTCAAATGTAGGCTCTTGGAATATTAATATGATACACTTAGAATGTTTCTATTTTAAATGCATGGACTCTTTTTGGAATGAATGTGAGTCACAAGAGTGGGTAAATGACTATATTTCCAGATCTCTAATTACAATCAACACATATTAGACTACATGACCATTAAAATTTATAGATATGACATCTTCACATGAAATTGACCATGTATTTGATCTAGTGGAGGAAATTAGAATATTATTCATTCTTTAATATTTAATCCAATTATCTATCTTCATATAGTGTCATTAAAATTTATTTTTTATGATACATGGCATGTTTTTTTTGTTATTGTAGACAAGGACAATGAAAAGGGGACATATTACTAATTATGTAGGCGTGTAGAGGAAATAAAAATTGACTTCCACAGTCATAGATGGAAAAAACCTTGAGTATATTATTGGGTTTGTGGTAGTCACTACAACTTGGATTCAATGATATCCAATCAAAAAATTAGATATATGGTTGTTTGAAGACTTTGAACACACAAGAATATATTGAACTATTCAAATTCGATTCTTGATATTAAAATTCAATCAAAAAAATATCATAGGAGGCCATTAAATAAGAATATATGGAATGTTTTTGAGTTAGAACATGAATATATTCTTGCTACTATCAAGATTAGAGTAGATCATAGTGGTTTAATGGATTGATATGTGAAGATATGTTGACTTATAAAATTTAAATATAATCAATTTTACCAAGTTATTTTGATTTTGTAGGTAGTACATATAAATTTCATTTTTAATTACTTACTAACATTTTTTTATAGGTTAGTGTTGCCATATAAGCTTCCACCTTCACGCGGTTGGCTCTATTAGTAAATAATTTCATATTCTTGAAGCTAAGAGAAGCTTGATAAAAGTACTTAATGTTTTTCCTTAAAATGAGGTTGTCTTGAATGAAGGCATAAAAGGAGCATCATGTCTATTTTAAGTGTTTGATGTGGTCAAATTAATTCATGAGTTGACCTATATTTAGGGATGGTGGTCTCCTTGATTCCATTTTTATCTTAACTTACCATATCCTTGCCTTTAATGTTTCACTTCTTTCTTTAACTTATTTTTGAATCCCATAAAGTAGTTCCATTATTATAGGGTAGTTTGAAATACCTTTGATGCTTCTTTGACTCCATAAAATGACTATTTGTTTGCTCAAGGCATAGGTTTATCATGTTTAACATTATTGAAATCTTTTTACCTAAGAGATCATGGTCTAACTGTCTCCCCATTCAGCATATATTCCTTCTTACCTGCCTGTAATTGATTGTCAACTCCTAGGTTTCCACTCTCTCATTGAATTCACTAACATCTTAATTATATTTCATGATATTTAATGTAGTATTCCATATTAAACATGGAAATTAAGAGTATGCATCTTTTGAAGTCTTATTACTATTGTCGTATTTGGGTTATACCATGTGAGGGATTATTTTATGCCTCCTCACCTAATTGACACAATTTTTGTATACCCCAATAACATGGTTCACCTATAGTTGGATTGAATATCCAAATAAGGCCTATTTCCTCTTGGTTAATCACCTAAACTAGTTCACTTTCAAGGAAAATGGAGAGAGAATGCATAAAAAAGAAACTAAAAGTAAGGGGGTAGTACACTAGAATATAATGACATCCTCTACCTACTTGAGTTTAAATAATTGAAACCTTGGGGAATGAATCATACATGACATATTCATGAAATTATTAGCATTGGTGTTTCAAACATATGTGTAGGAATATATAACACCATTATAAGGAGAAACATTCACCACACAACTAGCATTGTATGAACACAAGAACACATAAACTATGACCAATAAAATAGAGTTAAATTACATGGAGGTATGATAAATTAGACACAATAATAGGGAAAAAAATTCACCAAAATGAGATAATCAACAACCCATATAGTACACATAAAATTCATGTCATCGAGAGGGAAGAAATAGTTATTCATTGCTTCAAATGCATAAAATTAAGGTAGAGCAGTAAATGATGGATCAATTATTGTAAAAATTGATCCTTCCTTTAACCCTATACCTTTATAATATGAATTTTAATAAATCAATAACAATTTTTCCCTCTTAATTACTTGAATTATGTGTGTACTCTAAAGGTTATTGATTATCTCATTATGGTGAAGTGTTTTCCCCCTTCGATTGTGTCTAATTTCACATAACCTCCATGCAAGTGAACTATTTTTTGTAAATCATAGTCTATGTGTCCTTGTGTTTATTAAATGTTATTTGTGTGATTAATTTTTATCCTTCTAATGTTTTTATAGATTCTTGCACCTCTTTGTGAAATACTGATGTTAGGAAGTTCATTATTGAGTCATGTATGTTGTAGTCCCTTAGGTTTGCAATGTGCAAACTCAAGTAGGTAAAGGATGTCATTTTATTATGGTGTGTCACCCCAATTAATTTAATTTTTTTTAATTCATTATTTCTCCCTTTTCATTAAAAGTTCAATAGTTTAGGTGACTCACCAAGAGGATGCCAGCCTTCTCTAGAGGTTCACTCTAGCTATAGGTGACCCATGCCCTTGGGGTATATACATTGTCTTAATTAGGTGAGGAGGAATAAAACATATCATCATAGGGTGAAACCCAAGTGATGAAAAATTTACATCTCAATATCTTATAAAAAATCTCAAATTAGAGACATCTTTCCTTCAAGAGGCAAACTAGCTCCTCTTGATTCTTGACTACACCAATCCACCTCATTAGTGTAACCAAGGTGGATAGTGTATATATCAGGATTATTCTGATAAATATGAGATATTCCATATAAAAATATTTATATAATTAATATCTTGAATCATTCCAACCTCTCACCTTGGGTCATTATCACTTTGCTTGCAATAAGGTTCACTATGCCACTAGTTTTCTAAGCCTATTTGGAGGTGAATGAAGAGTAAGATTAGAGATATAAGGTAATAATAATATTAATTTTTTTGAAAACCCTTTGTATAATATTTTATATCTTCCATGTCCATTATAATATCTATTACCTTCATAAATTCATTACTTGCTACTCAACCTAGCTTATTTAGTCTTAGAAACAAAGTCATCTTTATGAATAGACATGAATAAATTTAGTATGATTTGATTTAAAGGATTTATAAAACCTAAAAAATATTAAATACATGATAAATAACCTTAAAATATTTTTTTTTATCATTTTCATCAATTGAAATAGACTTATAGCACTTTTGGTCCTCTTTAGGTCTGATTTTCCTTCATTTTTGCATGTGTAGGCCTGTGTTTTTGAGTTTTATATCTCCTTAGGTAAATTTTTGACATTATAACACTTTAAAAAGTTTCTGAATGTAAATTTAGACCATAAATACAAATTTCAAGTCATTTTTAGATATAAAACCCAAGTTATTGCCCTTTTTTTGCAAATTAGGATCTATATGGTAGCAAGTAGGCTAATTTAGAAACAAAATTGTATCTTGAGTTATGTAGGGTCTAGATATCTCATTATTTTTTATAGGTATATTATAAACCCATATATAACCTATAATCATTGGATGGGTATGTCCAATAAATAAAAATCATCGTAATCATATAATATTAGGCATGCATACCCTCTATGGGCCTGTGTGCATGCATTTGAGCCATGGAATTGAGTTTGGAGGCCTAAATGACATGGAATGGTTATTTTGATAGATATTAGGATTTTTTTTTTAATAATTTAATATTTACTTGAAAAATGTATGATTCACCTTGGATTACTCTCAAAGACTCCAAATCTCCAAGCATACACAAACCTATTGATAACTTTCAATTTTTCACCTTGTATATAGGCTTGTGACTAATCATTTCACCTTTATTCATGGTGATCACTTGTTTATAGTGTGATTTTTTCCTATCCAATATCTCTCTAGTCTTCCGAGTCCCTAATTATGCTTGGATAAATCATAAACATCCAAACTTGTGTCCTTTCAACTAACATGGACCTCTTCATGTGAGCTCGTATGCATGACAAACCATCTTGTAGGCCATCCATGTAGATGTTTAAAATTTGATACATCTTAGGTCTTGGTAAGAATATCATGATAGGATATCCATTTTTCCATGATCATCTTTAAGCTCTTTTAATCCTTGTATGTTTTGGTATGATTACTTTGTAATCCATGTCAAAATGGATGGTGGGTTGTAGATCGGGTGTGAAGGGAGGCCAAGAATGTGGTCCTATAAATTATACACCAATTTATACATGTCTTTAGTGCTGATTTATAGTAAATAAGTACCTAAACTGGAGTTATTGAAAATATCTTGAGCTTTAACAACATTTGTTGTCAGTGTTTTTGACCTCTTGAACAATAGTGAAAATGTATTTTCAAGTGAAATTGGACATTAGGGTCATGGAACATGTGAAATTAACCTATATATATGTGATCCAAGAAATATATTTTTACTTTGGGGTCTTGGAGGTAAAAATTCTTATTTGAACTCAAGAAGTTATCTCTTCACTACTAAAAATTTACATTTTATGACCCATTACTATAACTTATGCCATGAATTACTATAATACGTTCAGCCAAAGTTTTAGATTAAGGTAAAAATAGGTTTTGAAGGGGCCCCGAAACCCTATACAAAAGATAAGATATAAACCTTAAGCACACCCAGGAAATGAAATAACCTGGAACCTCCAAAAGCTAAACCAGATTAACCAGTAATCTGAAAACAACAGACAAAAGCTAGACAAACAATAACTAAAAGTTATTAGTTTTTTTTACAAGACCGCAGTTTCATATCTAGAGGAGGGACCAGAGGCTTAGATTTTTTCCTCTTAATAGTAGTCCAGCCATCCTCTACCTTAACTGCCTTAGCAACCCATTCCTCAGAAGGCCAAGAATCATGAAGCCCAAGGGGTGACAAAACCTCAGCCAAAACCTTAGGAGAACCAGCCAACAACTGACTCCTAGGAGAATCCATCAAAACAGGGGAAGGAACCACCACCTCCTCAAAAATCAGTTCAGGAAGATTACATAATCCAATCTCCACTGAACCTTCAACAGGAACAGTCTCCAGCTGAGACTCTTGATCCGTCGAAGCAGATAAGATACTCTTTTCATTCTCATTCTCAGAATCCGTCGAAGCTTCCTCAGGTTGTTCTACAATATAGTGATCATGATCAGTTTCAGCCCACCAAGAAGGAGATCTTCTGGGTCTGGATTTCCTTGCAGTGCACCAGGCAGCTACATGCCTCGTCAGGTGACAATTTCTACATCTAAAAGGTAGCCCTTCAAAATATAGCATTTGCATCCAAGATCCCTTTGGGGAATCTAGACAAATCACCTCAGGAAGGCCCTTAGAAACATCCACCTCAACCATAAGGTGAGCACAAGTTGATCTGAAATACCTCTTGTTCTCTGTGTCCACAAATAAAAATTCCCCTATAGCATTTCTGATGGTTTTAAACACCGATTCATGCCATAGATGCAGACGTAAATTAGGGAGCCGAACCCAGACAGGGATCTTGTTGAAAGTTTCCGTAACAGGGTTGAAATCCATATGCCACCGTTTGGCGAAGAGAGGGTATTTACCCTACTAGAAGAAATTTCTGTTGGAAAGAATAGTCTTCCTGTCCTCAGCAATGTGAAATAAAGCTATAAAAAAACCTTTACCACAAGGATAAATTTAAACATTTCCATCAATTAGTGGCAGCCATGTCTGGGATATCCAGCCATGTAAATCGGCATGAGATGGCCAGAAGCCATGAAATCTACAAATAGCCACAGACTTTGAAAAGTACTTTGCCTGATCAAAGATTTATTTAACAGTATCAGGATCAAGATTAACCCTGACAAGTTTTAAAGCACTTACAGTTGATTCACTTAGTCTCCCAGTAGAAGCATGGCATTTCACATCATGAATTTCAGCTTCAAAAGTAGCCACGTCTGCATAAGTTTTTCCCTTAGACCCAGGGACAGACCCAAAAATAGGGGAACCATTTACTGAATCCGTGATTGAAGAAGAACCCCCTTCCACGACTAGGATCCTATCCCCATTCACTGGTAGAGTTTCAGCCACTCCAACCGCCAGATCTATAGCAGCCTGGACCAATCTTGAAGTACGCGCTCGCGCCTGTGTGCCCGCAGCGTCCAAAAACTCCATACGCGCACAAGGAGCAGGGGGCATGCACGCACTGGGAGTAGATTGTTACATAGAATCTTATGTTCAGCCAAAGTTATTTTGGGTGAAATAATATTTTTTAGATACATATATGATATATCTTTTTTTTTTTAAATGACTTATATTTTTTATTCTATGCATGTCTGAAGTTAGGCTAAAATTCTACATTTTTCTTGTATTGGGAAGGGCATTCTTGAGGTCAAAATGGGTAGTGGGTTTGTCTACCGAGCATGAGGGGAGGAAAATAATGTGGTCCTATAAATTATACTCCATATAAATGTGTTTTCATTTCCATTTTACACCGAATAAGGACAGAAATGGAGTTATCAAATGACAACTCAAACTTGAACAATATTTGTTATCAGTGTTTTTCCCTCCTAAAAAGTAGTGAAAATATATTTTTAGGTGGAATTGGACACAAAGGTAATGTAAAAATATGTATTTAACTTATATATATATATATGTGTGTGTGTGTGTGTGTGTGTATATATATATATATGTATATGTATATATATATATATATATGTATATATATATATATATATGTATATATATATATATATATATGTATGTATATATATCTATATATATATGTATATATATATATATATGTATATGTATATATATGTATATGTATATATATATGTATGTATGTATGTATATATATATATATATATATATATATATATACATATATATGTGTGTATATATATATATATGTATGTATGTATGTATATATATGTATGTATATATATATATATATATATATATATATATATATATATGTTATAAAACTTATATTTTGACCTAGGGTTCTTGGAGGTAAAAATTCCAATTGGATTTTGAGAATTTGTCTCTTCACTGCCAAAAAGTTGCATTTTAGGATCCCTTACTGTAAACTATGCCACAAATTTATCTAGAAGGTAAATCCAAAGTGATATAGGGTAAAATATTAGTTTTAATACATGTATATGAGGGATCTTATTATTATTAAATATTAGTTATAGTTTTTGTTCTATACATGTCTAAAGTTAGGCTAAAATTTTACATTTTTCTTGTATTGGGAAGGGCATTCTTGATGTCAAAATAGGTAGTGGGTTTGTCAATCAAGCATGATGGGAGGATAATAACATGTTAATAGATATTATATACCCATATATAATTTTTTTAGTTCCATTTTTTAGAGAATAAATACCAAAAATAGAATTCTTGAATAATAGCTTAGACTTTGACAACATTTGTTACTATTTTCGCCATCCTAAATAGTAGTGAAAATGTATTTCTAGGTGAACTTGTATGTCAAGGTCATGTAAAATAAATTAATTAAAATATTTATATGTGATCAAAGAGATATATTTTCACCTAGGTTCTTAGAGGTAAAAATTCTTGTTAGAGCTTGATAAGTTGTCTATTCACTCCCAAAAAGTTGCATTTTAGGATCTGTTACTATAAATATGCTACAAATTGATTTAAAAGGTTAAACCAAAGTGATACAAGGTTAAATAATAGTTTTAATTCATTAATAATATTAATCTTATGGTTCATATAAATTAATTATATTTTATTTTCTATGCATGTCTAAGGTTAGGCTAAAATTCTATATTCTTCTTATATTGGGAAAGGCAGTCTTAAGGCTATAATGGGTGGTGGGTTTGTCAAATGGGGGTGAATGGAGGAAAATAATCTGGTCCTATACATTATCCACCCATACTTATATTTTATAAGTGCTATTTTTTATTTAATAAAGACCAAAAATGGTGTTCTTGAACAATAAATCAAACTTTGACAACATTTGTTGTCATTGTTTCCACTCTCCTAAACAATAGTGAAAATGTATTTTCAGTTAGAATTAGACATAAAGGTCATGTAAACATGTCTCATTAACCAATATATAAATTATTTAAGTGATATATTTTCACTTGGGGGACATGGAGGTAAAAATTCTTATTGGAGCTCAAGAGGTTGTCTCTTCACTACCACAAAGAAGCATTTTAGAACCTATTACTATCAAAGGCTAAAATAAAGTTATATAGGTTCAAATATATACTTTTATACGTGTATAGGATGGATATTATGTTTCATGTAAAATTCTTATAGTTTTTATTCTATGTAGGTCTGAAGGTAGGCTAAAATTATGCATTTTTCTTATATTGTGAAGGGATTCTTGAGGGCAAAATGGGTGGTGGGTTTATCGACTAGGCATGATGGGAGTAAAAAAGCATGGTAATAGTGGTCCTAGACATTATACTCCCATACATACATTTTATAAGTTCCAATTTGTAGTTAAGAAGCACGAAAAAATGGATTTATTAAATAACATCTCAAACTTTGACAATATTTGTTGTCAATGTTTCTACCCTCTTGAACAATAGTGAAAATGTATTTATATGTTAAATTTGACATCAAGGTCATGGAAACATGTGTCATTTATCTATATATATGATATATTTTCACTTGGCCATGATATGATACAATCATATATAATCCATTAGAATTATGTTTGATGTTTTGCTTGAGCTCGATTATACTATTAGTAAAGTGAGAGAATGTTATTTACCTTCCTCTAAAAGTGTTAGGAAGGTTATATATACATTATAATATATGAAAAAACTCTAAGAATATATCAATTCTCATGTTACTATATAAACCCTAAGATGTACATAATGAATAAAAATTGACCTTAGAAGGGAAATGATTGATAAAGAAGGTCTATAATTTCACAGGTACTTGTTTCAATACCCTATTATTATGATCTAATGGGTTTCATGTTTCAAATAACCTATATATGTCTGATATGATCATCTAAATATTCAAAAACATGTATGGATTAAGGTAATCATTGTTTAACATAATTAAAAAGGTTTATATCTATACATTTGAGCTTTGTGAGTGCATAAAAACTCTATGTAAGAGTATAAAGTAGTGTGATAGATTATTTAAGAAAGAGTAATAGTCTTGGTAAGATAAAAAGATCCTGATACGAGTATAATTCTCATTCATATATAAGAGACCAATATAATTATATCTATAAGAGAGGATAATAAGATCTAGTAGAGGCCATTTATTGATTATGGTTAGTAACCTAAATGGTTAAGGAATCAGAGAACTCAAAGTCAATTTTTGCAAACAAATTGTTAAGGGTATGGGCCTAGTTTCATGAATTGGTGATAGACATTTTAGGATATTTCCATATGATGACAATCTCATATATTTCAAGCATTATCCAAGGATATTTTGACTCACACCCTTTATTATTTACCTTAGATTCACCATTCAATAATAATTTACACTCTTTTAAGCCCATCTTGATGATAGTCCATTACCCACTCAAATTATATATTTATAGCCTCTTATACTTTACTTATGGATGTTTATAAGCCATTATAATTTAGCTTATATTTCTATCCATTTTAGGTCTACATTTCCATTATATTAATCCTCCAAGATAAATCTATTTAAAATATTAATGAAGGTTTATTATTTATATCAATATCATGGGTTAACTTGGATTTCATCTGATTCATCAATTTAATCCTTCACTATGGATCCCTTGGTTACCAAAATAAGAAGTCAATAAGGATATTATAATTGAGTCAATCTTCTAGTGGATCTACTTAGAAGTCTACCACTTTAGACAATATACAACTTTAACCCTATTATTCTTGATTAAATCACATCAAAAGGCCTAAGAAATGCTCAATGCAATTATATTGAGCTTATTTAGGATTTTATAATAGTTCAAAATAGCAATTGGTTCTCCAAATTACCAAGAAAACTTGACTTAAACCTAAAAAACTATTATATGATTATGTGTACACATGTTTATTATTATATTTTCCTATAAAATTACCATTTAATTACATATTTAATGGATATATATTTCATATAAAGGTGAGAAACCAATCTTTGTTCTATTAATTTATCAAAAGTTTAATTTAATAATAACTCTACTCTTTTATATCTATGTATACCTAGTTCTACCTTCTTAAAGGAACTTGGGATGGATTCAACTACCTATTGATTTTTATTATATATTAAAATATTTTTTATTTATCACACAAACTTAAGAAACGTTCATATGAATCTTGGATCCAAAGAACAAGACAAAACATTCAAATTCTTCTTTTTTGGAACCTTCTCGATGACTACCTATAGGTAGTCCTACACACATTCAACTATAATTTAATTTATATAAGTATAATAAACTTTAAAACACTTTTATTAATTCCAAAACACCTTATATTAACTTATTAAAAAGTTTGGAAAGGGATTTTAAATTAAATATTTAGTTATGGGTCTTTTTCTCCAAGAAATTCTTGTCTAGGGTTTTCATTGTTCATACAGAGTTGAGACGTTGTTAATGATGGTTCATAAATATATTTTATTTTTATATCAAAATAACACCTCTATAAAATACATAAAAACCTCCTTTTACTTTCCAAAATTGATAACTGGTGTCATGCACTTTTTTGCATGTGTCTATAGCTAATTGTATATGACTATGTACACACAAATAGATGTTTTTAAGGGTTTTTAATACAGAAACATTGAGTTGGTTATAAAATACTTATATAAATAATTAAAATTTATTTTAATCTTATAGATCAAGTGAAAAAAGTATCTAACCTACAATCCTATGTATCTGTGCAATAAACTAATGATCTTTACATACATAACTCAAAGCTCTTAATGATAGACTATCAATAATTTAAATCTTGAAAAAACTTAAAAAATATAATAAAATTTAGGAGGACATGAAATATTTCACTTACTGATTTTCCATATTTAAGATATTATTTAAACACAATAACCTTATTTTATTAATCAGTCTTCATACATACACTTACAGTCATATAGACTGTTAAGACAATACATGCCTAAAGGCCTTATTCCATCTTAGTCTCTTCTTCTATCTTCTAAGACTTCATGCTTCAAAATTTATACATGTTTTCCTTGTTTTATTAATCTCCTTGATTCAATGTTTATTTTATTACAACAACTATGTTGAGCATAGTTGTTTCTCCAACATATTTTTTTCTTAGACTTACATGCTAAAATAGGTCTTCGACATATGATATAGCTTCTAGATGAGATTCGTATAATGATTTACATTTACCTAGAGTTAATATATGTTTATAATGAGATAATAGTTCCTTAATATCATGATGTGTAATTACATGTCTTATACAATGAATTATACCCCTTATAATCTTATACAATATTTCAAATATTCCTTTTTTTAGGGAAATCCCAAACTATTGTTAAATTGACCTATAAAAAGACAATTAAGTCATCTAAGGCTTCTTATTGTCTTTTTAAAGACCCATATTATTCTACAATACTTTGAGGAAGTATAAATTTAACATATTTACAATGTTGAAATAGTTCATATTTTGATGTTCGTACATCACCATTAGAATATAATTGGGATAATTAAAAAAACATTTTTATGAAAAAATATGGGTGTCAGTTAAACTAAGTTGTTTAAATGAGAAGGTTCTCAAGTTAGGTATCGATAGAGAATCATACCTTAAAAATAATGAATTAGTGTCTAAGATTTAATAAATCTATTTCGATGAAGATATATTTTGTAAATAGAATTCAATAATCTAGTCAAATAAAATTAAAACTCAAAAATCATATAAAATTCATAGTGAAAAATATTTTGTGTATAATATGACCAATTATATTTTTCCCAATATCACATGACTTTTAATCATCTATAATTATCAAATCACCTAAAATTATCAAATATGGATAAATGCTCAAACATTACACTTTATTGTTGATAATGGCAGTAAAAAAAACCTCATTTCTCATATATTAGTTTTATATTATAATAATATAAGCCATAAATTCTTACAAAATTTAAAAATAATAAAATGTCAAGTGAATGACATATAGGCATGTGTACAATTCCAATAATATATAGACTGTCATATAGGTAAACAAAAATGCATACATTGACATATAGGAATACAAAAAATTACATCATGTAAGACATGAGATAATCATCAAATATCCTTACTCTCTTTTCCTTCCTCAAATAAAACCCTCCCTAAGATGCCCTAATGGTAGATGGAGATCCCTTGAATTACTTAGATTGCTCCAATGTATAACTATGGGTCCTATGTTCATAGCTCACTTGCAGCTAAACCTATTCAAATACAAGTATTATTATATAATTAAAATAAAATACATGAAACCAAGTTAAAAAAAACTATTAAAATATAATAAAAAAAACATTTAAACATGCCCTTACTACAATCTTATCATCCCACTCAGTCTGATTTTGATTTTTGATTGGGTCAGTGGCAGGTTGAGGTACACAAACATGCATCTAAAATGAGGAAGAAACGTGAGAATTTTCCCTACTAATCATCTAAATGGGACTATCAGATGTCATGGGATAACCCTGCATACATAATACATTCACATAAGTTATATTTTTTAAGCAAGTATGTAGTAAAATTATTTTAAAAAAATCTATTTTACATTTTAAAATTACAAGTTGATATGTACCTCACTTGTGTGGATGACATTACTACAACAATCCATATATCTATCTCCACTCACAATGATGGATGAGTGTCTACTCGATACATCAACTTAACAAATAAGGTCTCACTTAGTTTTCTATAAAGTATCAAAGATATATGGTATTTTTTTCTCTTTTATTAAACCAAGAGTGTAGATTAACTAAAAATTTTACCTTTGTATAAGTAAAAGGTGTCATGCTAACACAAGTAGATGAATTAGTGAATGGGCCACCAACTATCTCCACTCATAGTTATGGAGGAGTGTCTACTCAAGACATCATCAAATAAACAATGTCTCACATAGTTTTCTATAAAGTATTAAATATATATTGAAATTGTTTCTCATTTATTAAATCAAAAGTGTAAGATTAACTCAAAATTTTACATTGGTATAGGTAAAATGTGTCATTATAACATAGGGAGATGTATTATTGGATGGTATAATAGCTATCTCCCTAGATGTAAACAATGGTTGCATAAGACCAAATCCTACAAACATAGACTGTGATGATGAAAGCACCATCTCCTCTTTGAACATAGAAATTTACATATATATTATTCATTTTATATGTAAGTTAATTCTTAGATTTTAATTTTGAAAATATAACTTAAATTTGGCATGACATTTATATAAAATATAGTTGCATCTATATAGTGGTCGATGGTTGCACACCAAATGTGCATGCAAAAAAATCTTCACTCAAGACTATATCATCTAACCCCTATAAATCACTAGTGCCATCATCATCAAAAGGTCTAGTACATATAGCTCCACCATATTTTTGAGGATGGGTTTAGGTATGCACACTAGGTGGCATATCATATGCATTAGTCATTAAAATCTTACTCATATGTTTAATGAGTATATCAATAAATACACTAAGTGCATACAGTGTGTCAATCTCCATTACATCCTTCACCATAGATGGGATATCAATATGAAGTGGATTTTGGGTAGGGATCCTTATAGGTGAATTAGGCACATGACATGAACTTTGTCGATCCTATGTAGAGCCTTTCCCTCATCCCTAAAACTCACCAAAATTAAAATATGTTGGAATCTCATTGAGGATACACTCATCATAGAGTTTAATCAAAAATACAAAGGAACCTCATTGTTGTTACATGGTGTATAATCAAATGACATCCACCATTAGTCCCAAAAATTGTCTTTGATCAAATTATGTTTGAATTTATGGATTGGGAAATATTTAACAATTAATAGAAATGGCGCACTAGTGGCTGGATCAATGAATAATGAACAAATGGCCACTTTTGATAGTTATTTGTTTTCAACATAATGTGTTGATAATTGGTTTGCATAATAATCCATACAAGTATCCTGATATGATCATATATCAATTTTAGTTGTTATCAAGTTAACTTGACCCAATATTGAGTATAGGTTATTGGATAGATAGGTGTGGTGGGTGTTGGTGGATGTGGGATCCCTTATTTTCCTAATTTCTTGCTCAATTTCAATTTTGTTTTCCAAAATGAGTGAAACTAGATCTTCATGGTTATTAGGGAGATATTGTGGAATTACTGGAGGTTTAGGTGGAGGATAATGAGGGTTAGGTGGAGGGTTAGCCATAGGATTAGGAGTGTTAGGTGGAGGGTTAACTATAGGATTAGGAGGGTTTAGGTGGAGGGTTAACCATAGGATTAGGAGGTTAAAGTGGAGGGTTATCCATGAGAATATTAGGGTAAGGTGGAGGTTTAGGAGGATGGTTATGGTCTCTTATAGTGGATTACTCTATTTTTAAAAATAATTTACAAATTAAACAATGTAAAAAATAAAAAATTGGTAAAATACAAGGTTAATAGGTGTAGTTTTTTATCACTTACCTTATCTACATGGTAGAATTATAAAGTTTAGGATGTGTTGAGATTTTCAATGGACTTATTATGAGTTCTACGGTCTTTGGAGGATAAAAACGATCATATAATAGCACTTGGGAGTTAGAAAATTTGCAAATGGAGTACTAAACTATAGGTTTTTCAAAAATTAAATAGGTAACACGCACATGATATTATAACATGTATGTGTTATCATAATGCATAGATGTTACCATAACACATATGAGTTACCATAACACATATGTGTTAGCATAATGCATATGTGTTGTTTTATTATGTATGCATTATGGATTGGTAATTATCGATCCATACTATTTAATAATGTGTACATGTTATTGACATAACTCATACACATTTTGTTTATAATGAATATACGTTAAAGGATATATCCACATAATTATCCCCCATATCCATGCACATACTCATGAAGCACCTATATATCCTTCTATACCACAAAGGGATTAGTACTCCATGTAATGTCAATCATGATACTCAATATATCATGATTTATCAATCTCCCTCTCAAGATTGGGGCTAATAATTTTTGCATCGATGATTGATAAATACGCAAAGTTTGTGTCCTTTCCCCTAGTGGGTGTCTCATCTCCATGAAATTGAAATTTTAAACCATACTTAGCACAATGGTGGAGGGGTTTAGGGTCTCTTCTATTGTAATAATTTTGGTCCCTTTCTCTTGTTATTTTCCCCACTTAGTAGGTGAAGGATAATGAATAAAATTAGTAGACAAATGGGTGGGATCCCATTCCTAACACTAAAAATAATAAAAGGACTAGTGTCTAGGGGGTAATAAGGATAGTCCCACACCCAATCCACCTCTTTGGCTTCCATGTTCATTTTTGCTACCTAATGGCCTTGATTTATGTGTGTTTTATATATTAGATGTTATGATTTGAATATTGTCTCAGGTTTTTCCTTGATTTGATCTTATCTTTTTTTGGGTGTGATATTTCCACTTTTATTTATTATTGGTGTTGTTATTTTCTACTGTGATATTAATTAAAAATTTCTTTTCAATCAAACAAACTTTTTTTTCTCATCTTTTGTTGTTTGGATTATTTTTCCTTTACATAAATTTGATCTTTCTTTATACCTTGTTTAACTTACATTTTCCTTATCTAATTACTTTAGATATGCTTATTATTTATATTTACACACATTGTGTTTCATTTAGATATGTTTGTATCTATTTGCCTTTTATGTCTTTGTTACATTCTTATTGAACATCTTTATTTATTAGATATTTGTATCTATTTACTCTAGATGACATTTTTACACTTATTCTTCCACTCTATCTATATAAATACACACATTTGTTATAAAATAATGGAACATATGAGATAAATCATCAAATAATGATATCACATAAAAGTATGCTAAATGACATATCCATTTAGTTATCAAATAAACAATTTCCAATGAAGATAAAATGTGCCAAATTAATGATATATAAACAAATCATTATTTCTATACATTTCATATACAATAAGTTACAAAATGTAACATTTATTAAGTTGATGCTAGTATCCCTAGGTGTGGAAGGGGATATTATATGTTGATAAATTGTATCTCTAGCCTCTTAAATAGATATCACTAAGGTATTGGTCATAGACCATAAACCTATGGCCTCTCCCTTTTCACAGGATTCATCTATATTTTATGTGTCAATATGAGTATTCAATTTTATCATCATAGACACTAATATAATCTCCATGTGTACCATTATATCAGTCCCTAAGTCTACGTAAGCGATATTTACCTATGATTACTCCATCACTACCTTCTACCACACCAGAATGTCCCCTGTTTCCAATATCACTACCAAATTATATGGACCAACATCCTAACATAATATCTATAAGGCTCGTGAGACATCTCCATCCAATCTAAACCAACTTAATTATTTTCCCACAAATGGTGATATGAGATCAAAAATTTAGTTGTGAAACTCTATCTTATGCTTCAAATAGGAAACATCTCTACCAAGACAAATGACAAAGGGGAAACATGGTTGTATTGAAACACAAGTGCACTCCTCCTTTCTCTCTTTCTTTCAATTAGTTCAAAATTATTAAATTTTAGATTATATTCACTAATTACACATGTAACATGCTTTTGGTTTTAGTTCATTCACATGCACTAATTAAAGTGGGATTAGGTAAAGTTAAGGTCTATTATACACACCAAAGTACACTTTATTTACATTAACCTAGTAAATTCCTACTTACACATTACTAATTTAAAGAGGGGGGTGCATATATAGATGCTTAAATCTATATTTATATGTTAAACTAGTCTTATGCATTTAATAAATATATCAATGTTGTACCCTTCAATTTTACATTCATTACAAATGAAATGAAACATTAAACACATAGCTATATATAATTACTTATTTATTATTCCACAACCTTAATTAATTATCTATATCACCTATAGCCACAAAATGCCTAAAATCTAATATATACCCTTCACTGACAGTTACATAACCTCAAAAACCTTAATCTATCCTATATAGTTATGTTTGAGGAAGGAAAATAGGGTTGATGCTATGGTCCCTACTCTAATGCAACTGTCCCTACTCTAATGGAACTATCTTTTCCCTAATGACACTCAAATTTTTAAATATTTTAATGTGTATGGATCATCACAAGAATATCATAACCCTTCTATGAGGGACATTTCAAAATAGATAGTATAAAAACAATTAAATGACTACTCATTATTTATCCCGAAATCACCAAGAAATCATTTTTCAAGCTTAGACATATTACTAAAAATAAATGTTCACAACTAAGTTATTCTACCCTGTTCATCCCTCTTTGCATATCAATCATAAAATTGGACATACTATAGGTCTGAAGCACTCAAAGAGTATTCTATGATCCATATTTTTAAGTCAAATGCTTGATAATTTCTTTCAATTACATATAACATTTTAATATATTGTTCACACACATAGGGGGGAACTACATAAATATGAGGCCCTCTTTGGAGTATTGGCTATGTAGACAATACTCACTAATAGATGGGTATTTTAGGTGTGTTTGACATCTTGATCCAACTAACCCATTTTTTGGAAAGGTAACCTAAGATAAGATGGAGAGATATGGGTTGAGATATAAAAAATGGTACAAAACTTATGTGCAATATCTAGATACATATGATGAAATTTGACAAAAAACCTAGAAATACCTAGGTGGTCACATATTGATAAAATGAACATTAAGGACATGATACCTGTGTATATATTAGGACAGTATCATTAATGATAGATTCCATAAGTCAATGTAAGTGTCTAGGTATCCATAAGGAATATTTTCAAAATATGATGACTAGTTCCTAAATACTCGATAACACGTTTTCACACCTATACATCTTAGATCTGATTGTGTATGATTTCATACTATAATAATTCTTTATTATTTATGATTAAAATTATTTGGAATTTTAATTTATATATTTAGTATTTTTAGTAATTTGACACTCAAATTGAATAGCATACACTTGATTCTTTAATTGGACTACTTTACGAATAGTATACTCCATGATTGATTAAAAAATTCCTCCCAACCCTTAATTACAAAAAGGGTTAAACAACATCCATTCACACCTAATGTTATTATATCCTCTTCTGAGACTGAGGATCATGACTTTGTATCATTATTGGAACCTATGATGGTATCTCATGTCCCTTATTTCCTCTCTAATCTCCATAATGCATCATCCTATAAGAATGCAAGTATAATGGCACTTTTGGTGGGGTTACCCTCACTACCATGGAATCCATGTAAAAGAGTGTAAATATATCCATAATGTATAGGGGAACATAATTCCCTCTCACCATGACCCAACCTTGATCTCACACTATGGATGGACATAATGACCATTTGTCCAAGGTCCCCTGATATAATATCGAGATGATTTCTTTTTTCAAAAGATATCAATGCTATATACCATATGACATGTATATATGTAAGAACATAGAGCCCCATTATAACTTGGGGTAAATGAAATGAAATATGGTGTAGAAAACTAATAGGTAATTACTTAAGGATGACATAAATAAGATTGAAAAATAATATTAATGGTCTCAAAATTTGATTTTACCTACTAAAAATCCTATAAAAATCATGCAGTAACTACACATAGATGGATAGTCTCACACCCACTCCACCTCATATGGATTCTATGTTATTTTTTGCTACATAATGGCCTTGATTTGTGTGTTTTTTATTTTTTGTTTTATACTTTTGATGTTGTGATTTGAACATTATCTTAGGTTTTTCCTTGATTTGATCTTATCTTTTTGGGGTGTTATATTTACACTATTTTATTTATTATTGGTGTTGTTTTTTTACTATGCTATTAATAAAATTTTGATTTTAAATAAAACAAACTTTTTTCTCATTTTTTTTGCTGGATTATTTTTCCTTTAAATACATTTGATGTTTATTTATACCTTGTTTAACTTAGATTTTCCTTATTTACTTACTTTAGACATGTTTATTATTTATATTTGTACACATTATGTTTTATTTATATATGTTTATATCTATTGACCTTTTAGGTCTTTCTTGTAGTCTTATTTAACATCTTTTATTTATTATATCCTTCTATATGTTTACTTTAGATTTCATTTTTAGATTTATTCTTTCATTATATATATTTGTGTGTGTGTGTGTGTGTGTGTGTGTGTGTGTGTGTGTGTGTGTGTGTGTGTGTACACATTTGTTATAAAATAATGGATCATATGAAACAAATCATCAAATCATGATATCACATACAAGTATTCTAAATGATATTTCTATTTAATTGTAAAATAAATAATATCTAATATATACAATAATGTGCCAAAATAATGAAATATAAAGAAATCATTGGTTTCATACTTCTTATATAGAACTAGTTACATAATCTAACATATATTAATTTGGTTCTAGTGTTTGCCTTTATCCCTAGGTATGGGAGGGGCTATGTTATGTTGAGATAGTGCTTATCTAGCCTCTTAAAAATATCTCACTAAGGTAATGGTCATAGACCATAAACCTTTGGCCTCTCCCTTTTCCCAGGCTTTCTTTATATTTAATGTGGTAATTAGTATCAATGTTCTCATTATAGATAGTGCTATCATCACCATGTGTACCATTATATCAGTCCCTAAAGCCACCTAAGAAACATTTACCTATGATTCTTCCATCAATACCTTCTACCATGCTAAAATTTCCCCTCTTTATTGTATCACTATTGAATTATATGAACCAACATCTTAGAACAATATCTATAAGGCTCATGAAATGTCTCTATCCAATATAAACCAACTCAATTCTTTTCCCACAAATGGTGCTATGAGATACAACATGGATACCATATTTTTATTAGTCAGAATGACATCTAAGATATAATTATAGATGGCATCAATTATCAAGACCCACCACATTATTTCCATTGAATATGATAAATAAAATCAAATTTAACATTAGATAAGGATAGTTATAATCCAAAATCAATTTTATCCATCACTATCATCTACTATGTCTATCTATCTAGGAAATATAGTGATCAAAACTATAACCATAAATTTATACCTAGATGAGATAAATATAAACAAATTTTCATACCATCAAGATGACTAAAAAAGAACACCATCATACTCATTTCCATCCTCTAATGCATGAGACATAAATTTTAGTGCCCATATCTATGTATGAAAGACCAGTATTGATCAACTACTTTCTCTTTAGTTACATTACATAATCCAAATTCATGGTGTTACTTATGGGGACTTTAATATATGTACATTTTTGACATTGTGTGTGTGTGTGTGTGTGTGTGTGTGTGTGTGTTTGTGTTAAAATAGTGTTGTACACTTTAAAAAATATCTCAAGGATTTATCCTTTAGGTTGACATTCCTTTTATATGAAATGATTCCATTCACCACCTCACTAGATTAAAATACTTATTTATTTGTTCAAACTTAAAAAATCTAATTATCTAGATCACATTTAACCATAAAATATCTAAAATTTGATATACATACTTCATTGGTAGTTACAAAACCGTAGAAAATTTCCTCCATCTTGGACAATTATGTTCATTACATGATAATAGTGTCAATGTTACTATCTCAGATCTAACTCAACCATATTTTCCATACAAACATTCAAATTTTTAAATAATTCAATCTGTATGGATCATCCTAAGAATGTAATTAACCCTTTTTTGAGGATAATTTTAAAATATCTAGTATAAATACAAGTCAAAACCTACTCATTATTTATCTACCAATCACCTCTCAAGCTTAGACATACTACTTAAAATCAAAGTGAAATATTAATAAATTATACCCTATTCATCCTTATTTACATATCAATCATAGGATAAATCATATTAAATGTATGAATCACTCAAATAATAACCTATTATCCATATTTTTCAAGTTACAAGCTAGAACATTACATGCAATCACATATAGCATTTTACACTATTGTTCACAAACATAACACATAGTGAATAGCTACATAATTTTGAGGCCCTCCTTGGAGTATTGTATATGTATGTAGGGATCATTGACATAGGAGTCTTTGAGGTTAGATCAACATTATGATCCCACTAACTCATTTTTTGGCAAGGTAACCTAACCTAAGGTGGAGAGCTAGGGTTTAACATACAAACAATGATATAGAATCTATGTGTGAGATCTAAATACATCACAAAAAATGTAATAAAATATCTAAAAATATATACATGGTCACATATTGATATAAAAATATTTTTTACATGATCATGGTGTTGAGATTTGGATAATAGCATAGACATAGGTGTCCACAAGTCAACACAAGTGTGTAGGCAACCATAAATATTTTTTCCAAAATATAATGCCTAGTTCTTAAACATTATATAGTATGTTTCCACATCAGTACGTATTATATTTGTTTGTTCATAGTTGTATAAGATATTTATTGTTTCCTCTTCATGATTACATAATCTAAATACCATTTAGCATTGTAATTTCTATATTTAGTATTTTTCATAATTCAACCTAAAATTGAATACCATAAAATCAATTATTTAATTATCATACTTTAAGAATAGTTTACTCCATGTTTGATTAGATTATTCATCCCAACCTATATGTCTCCTTGTGCACATCTTGGTAGTATTTAGGGGTTTTTTATTCCCTGATTTCTAATTTTTGAACTATAAATATCTTTAAAATTAGATTTTCATTTATTCCAAAAGATTAAATCATGCTCAATATGTATTAACCTAGAAGTCAATTTGCTATATGGTACATAATGGTAGTAATTTCTTGTTATATTTCATGCATGGATAAATTAATCAGGACTCTATCAAAAGGGAGTGCTTTAAAACAATATAAAAATAAAAACTATCTTTACAATTATTATTTTAATTAAATGGAATTTATGCAACAAATTCCCCCTATGCCTAATCTAGTCATAAAATCTAAGTGATATTATCTTATTGATAAATTAATAAATACACATATCGATATCTCAATTTCAGACCTTGGGAAACAATCAATTATATATAAGGATACATTCTATAAAGTAATGTCCAAAAACCAAGTACCAAGTGACATAATATTGGCTTCTTTTGTATATATTATGCAAGATATAATCCAAAATTAAAATATTATTACTTTTTATCACAAATATTTCCCCTCATATGATATCATTGATAAAGACTTGCCTTAATAAATATAAATTAATATCCATCATAAGTTAATCCAAATGGAATACATGACACAGGTTTCATGGGAATATAATATTACAAACCATTCCAATGATGATATTGATAAAAATTAAAATTTTTATTTGTTACACAAATCACCCCAATAAATGGATTTTTTTTTATAGCATTGCATATGATAACCTTTCCAACTAATATGGATCCACTATATGTGTCCTCTATGTGAAAGTCTATCAAATGGACTAAGTATAATGTTTACATTGAAATTAAGGATTCATCACACCAACATACTAATGAACACTTATTTTAGTTATATATTCAGTTTTTTTCCATTCAAACATGGATTCAAAGGTTAAACCAGAAGCTTATGACTGATTAATAAAATTTCATAGAAACCTAATCAACTCATCTTATCCAATGCACTTAAGAGATTATCTACATGATTACTTGGGTCTCTAGATTTGATACTTAATATTCTCATAGTCACTTGTATCTCTCCCTCTTCCTATAAATTTTAATAAGAGTAAACCTCTACCAAAAGGATATGATGATAATACATATTGTGACTATCACCAAGGCACTAAAAAATCTACACATAGATGTTATAATCTAAAACATAAGATAAACTATCTCAATGATAAGGAGAAACTTACCTTTGATGATCTTCCAAAAGATTTAGGTCCATAATCTAGTGACCATAAAAATTAATAATATTTAATGATACATCACAATATCATTGTAAGTAAACTATAGAGGTGAAAATTGCATATAATACACATATTCCACCATATTATGGGAACCCATAAGCTAAAAATATGGGTGCACTTTAGTACATAATACCCCCTATAGTTCAACAATATGTCATTAAATTTTACATGATTACATATAAACATCCTTTGCAATAGGAAATGTTTGTTCTATGACAATTGATTATACAACCTACTAAGTTCAATCATGTGTGAAAGGGTACACAATAGGCAATCCCATTTCCTAGGTGTCCCATACTTGATAGGGATTTGCTCATAGATCTGAAATGTACTCTTTAAGATCCTCATTTCCACCTCCATGACTTATCCAAATACTTACATCAAAATACCATGTTTTAAAATGGGTAACAAGACTCACTATTACACCAAGGAAATTACAAAGCACTAAAAAGTAGGTTTTCTGAAACCCTACACCTTATATTACTACTTCATGATCACATAGTCCTATGAGACATACACAGAGCATCATAAATTATAAACATTTAGATTTGGCACATATACACAATCCTTGGCAACATGAAAAATTTATTATACCACATTCAGAGTATAAATCACCCTATGAGCATCCCTTATATGGTATCATTGGATATCACTCTATATTCAAACATTACAAAAGTTTTAAAAAAATCAACTATACAGAAAACATTCAAATGATTCAAAAATACCAAAAATATTTTATATATCACATGTTCACTAGTTTTTTTATACGTTTTTATTTTATGTTAGTAGACAACATATCATTTATATACACACATATGTTTCATGGGTACTTGAGTGTGATAGAATTGTGTATTAGACCCATGATATCTCAATAACAAAAATGTTGGACCTTTCCTATTCACCATGATACACTACATTAGGGGAATCTTACTTATATATGATCACAATTAACAAAGGCTCTATTATTTTAGTATCATTTTCCATTATCTTACTAATATTTTATATCCTACACATGCCTATACTTATGTTTCTATCTTACATAGTGTATTTAATATTGAATTCTACATGACATTTTTCTAACACATTTATGAAGGGAATAATATGACATGTTTATGCTAGTTGCTTACATATCATTACTTTAGCTATTTACATGAGATTACTTGAGTGTACTTCATGTTTCCATATTTGTCTTTCTTATGGAACATTTGAACATTTTCATTTTCTTATTGGCTACAATTCACTATGTTTTTCTTGTTTATTTGATGTGTGGATATTTTCATATTTTTTCCACTTGAGTGTGTGGAATTTGAACATGCCCTTTATTATTAGTATCATTTAATACCTATTTATTTGGCATTCAATTATTTTTTAATGTGTGATTTATTACTTGAGTTTGTTATCTTCCAGATGTTGACATGATTCATATGAAGAATCTTAAGGCTTGTTATATATGCATACTAAAAACTTCATTAATATATATGCTTTGAAATGACATTAATATATGTTTTCTTTATTACATGAAACATATTTATCTTACCCTTTTGATATAAGTAAATTATCACTTTTTTAATCCTCTCACCTCAAAAGCAGGGTATATCATAGAGGACATGAATCCACATACATATAGTTGATAGAATGGTCATAATTTGATTTTGTTTACACATTTTACATGATTCAGATATACATTTGAGATAAAATTTCATACATTGGGCTCATATATGAGAAAAATATTTTGTGATTTTGGATATATATTATACACATGTTACATATCAAAGGTTACATTTTGATAGATAATTCAGCTTGAGAAAAGTTCAAGGTGATCATGCACCAAATTACACATACACTTTTAGATTATCCACACATTTAAGAACTAACATTACAAACATGCACTTTTTTATCTTTTATCTATTGAAGTAGTTGAATATTTCTTATTAGTGTAATTAAAAAAATTTACCCTTGATGGACTTATCACTATGATTATATTATTACAAGTTGATATGGTTAAAACATTTGATTCAAGTGAGATTGGATAGATTGGTTACACTTGATTTGTGTAATTTATATTTTTTGCTCTTAATGGATTTGGAACAATTCATCCTTATACCAAATTAGGGGCATGATCACCGTATAATTCCCCTCTTCACATATCTAAAGTTTGGTTGTGAAACTTTATCCAATGTATCATCTAGGAAACATCTGTACCAAGACAAACTACAAAGGGGAAACATGGTTGCATTAACACATAGGTGTACTTCTTTCTCTCTTTCTTTCAAGTATTTCAAAATTATTCAATTTTAGATTATGCATTATTTACACATGTAACATGATTTTGGTTGTAGGATATTCACATACACTAATTAAAGTGGGATTAGGCAAAGATAAGGTGTGTTATACACACCAAAGTACACTTTATTTAACTTAACCTAGTAATTTCATCCTTACACGTTACTATATTAAAGGGTTGGTGCAAATATAGATGCTTAAATCTATATTTATATGGTAAACTAGTATTATACACTTAAAATATAAATTTAAATGTTATAATCTTAAATTTTACATTCATTAAAATTGAAATACCATATTAAACACATAACTAGATATAATTACTTATTTATTAGTCCATAATCTTAATTAATTTGATTATATAGATCACGTATAACCACAAAATGCCTAAAATCTGATATACATCCTTCATTGGTAGTTACATAACCTCAAAAACTTTCCTCCATCCTAGATAATTACATTCGAGGAAGTAAAATAGGGTTGATGCTATGATCCCTACTCTAATGCAACTATCACTACTCCAATTGAACTATCTTTTTTCTGAATGACACTTCAATTTTCAAATATTTAAATGTGTATAGGTCATCACAAGAATATCCTAACCTTTCTGTGAGGATCATTTCAAAATAGCTATTATAAAAATAATTCAATGACTATTCATTATTTATCGTGCAATCACCAAGAAATCATTTTTCAAGCTTAGACATATTACTAAAAATAAATGTTCACAACGAAGCTATTTTAACCTATTCATCCATATTTTCATATCAATCATAAGATCGGTCATAATATAGGTCTAAATCACTCAAATAATATCCCATCAGCCATACTTTTCATGTTAAATTCTTGATAATTTCTTAGACTTTAATATAACATTTTAATCTATTTTTCACACACATAAAAACACATAGGGAGAACTACATAAGTATGAGGCCCTCATTGGTGCATTGGCTATGTAGGCAATGCTTACTATTAGATGGGTCTTTTAGGTGAGTTTGACATCTTGATACAACTAACCCATTGTTTCGAAAGGTAACGTAATATAAGGTGGAGATCTATGGGTTGAGATATAACAATGATACAAAACTTACGTGCAAGATCTAAATAGATAAGATGAATTTTGATAAAGATCCTAGAAATACCTAGGTGGTCACATATTAATATAATGAACATTATGTACATGATATTTATGTAGATATTTGGTTATTATCATCAATGAAAGTTTCCATAGGTTAATTCAAGTGTCTACATAGCCAAAAGGAATATTTTCAAAATCTAATGATTAGTTCCTGAACACTAGATAAAATGTATTCACACTTATACATCTTAGATATTTTTGTGTATGATTTCATAAGGTAAGAATTATTTATTATTTGTGATTAAACTTATTTAGAATTTTAATATATATATATATATATATATATATATATATATATATATATATATATATATATATATATATATATATATTCTAAATAAGTTTAATCACAAATAATAAATAATTCTTACCTTATATATATTTATTATTTTTAATAATTTGACACTAAAATTAAATATCATGCACTTAATTATTTAATTGGACTGCTTTACGAATAGTATACTTCATTTTTGATTAAACAATTCCACCCAACCCATAATTACAAAAAGCATTAAATAACCTCCATTCTATCTTAATGTTATTATATACTCCTATGAGACTGAGGGTCATGATGTGGCATATTTATTGGAACCTATGATGGTATCTCATGTCCCTTATTTCCTCTTGAATATCCATAATACATCATCCTATAGGAATGCAAGTATAATGTCACTTATGGTGGGGCTACCCTCACTACCATGGAATCCATGCGATGTGATATTTATAGTATTTTTTTATTATTAGTGTTGTTTTTAACCATGATATTAATAAAATTTTGCTTTTAAATTAGACAAACTTTTTTTGACATCTTTTGTTGGTTGGATTATTTTTCCTTTAAATACATTTGATGTTTCTTTATACCTTGTTTAAATCAGATTTTACTTATTTATTTACTTTAGATATGATTATTATTTATATTTGTAGACATTATGTTTGATTTAGAAATGTTTATATATATTGACCTTTTATGTCTTTCTTATAGTATTATTGAACATCTTTATTTATTATATCTTTCTATCTATTTACTTTAAATGCCATTTTTACACTTATTCTTTCATTCTATATATAAATGTACACATTTGTTATAAAATAATGGATCATATGAGTTAAATTATAAAATAATGATATCACATACATGTATGTTAAATGATATATCTATTTATTTATCCATTAAATAATATCTAAAATGGAAAAAAATGTGCCAAAATAATCATATATAAACAAACAATTGGTTTTATACTTTCCATATACAACTAGTTACAAAATGTAATATATATATTAATTTGATGCTAGTGTTTTCCTTTATCCCTAGGTGTAGGATGGGCTATGCTATGCTGATATATTACATCTCACTAAGGTATACATACATACACACACACACACACACACACACACACACACACACACACACACACACACACACACACACACACACACACACACACACACACACACACACACACACACACACACACACACACACACACACACACACACACACACACACACACACACACACACACACACACACACACACACACACACACACACACACACACACACACACACACACACACACACATATATATATATATCTGTGTGTGTGTGTGTGTGTGTATGTATGTATATGTCTATCTAAGGTATTGGTTGTAGACCATAAAACTATAGCCTATCCCTTTAAATAGGCTTCTTGTATATTTAATATGGTAATATAAGTATTCAATGTTCTTATCATAGCTAGTTTTATCATCACCATGTGTACCACTATATTAGTCCCTTAGTCCACCTAAGAAACATTTACGTATGATTCCTCCATCACTACCTGTTATCATGATAAAATGCCCCATCTTTCCTATATCACTACCAAATTAGATGGACCAACATCCTAGCATAATATTTTAAGGCTCATGAAGCCTCTCTATACAATCCAAACCAACTCAATTCTTTTTCCACAAAAGGTGATATGAGATCCAACATACATACCATATTTTTCTTAGGCAGAATGAAATCTAATATATAATGATGGATGACATCAATTATCAATACCCACTAATTTTTTCCATTACATCTATTAAATAAAATAAAATTAGATAAGGATATTTATAATCCAAAATCAAACTTATCCATCACTATCATCCACTATGTCTATCTATCAAGGAAATATAGTGGTCAAAATTATAACCATTAATTTATACCTAGATGAGATAGCCCTAAAAATATGTCCATACCATGAATATGACTATAAACAACACCATCATCCTTATCTCCATCCTCTACTACATGGTCCCTAAATGTTAGTGCCCATATCTACCTATGCGAGGCTAGTATATATCAACCACTTTCCCTTTAGTGCCATTACATAATCCACATTTGACATATTACTTATGGGGGATTTACTATAAGTAAATTTTTTAAAGGACTCTTTGGCCTATCTCCTTTCATTTTTACCTATATAAATATAGATTTAATCATACACACAAACACAACACACACACACACACACACACACACACACACACACACACACACACACACACACACACACACACACACACACACACACACACACACACACACACACACACACACACACACACACACACACACACACATACTTATACATATACACACACATGTGTGTGTGTGTGTGTGTATGCATATATCTATGTACACACACAGACATATAAAAATATACATATATGTGTGTGTGTATATATATATATATACATACATACATACATATGTGTGTGTGTGTGTGTGTGTACATATATACATACATACATACAAACATACATACATACATGCACACTCACACACACACACATATATATATATATAAATACACACACACACACACACACACACACGCACACATTATGAAATATCTACACACACACACACACACACACACACACACACACACACACACACACACACACACACACACACACACAAACACACACATATTATGAAATATCTATTTATATGTTAAACTATTCTTGTACACTTGAAAAATATATCTCGAGGAGCTACCCTATTTTGACATTCCTTACAAATGAAAAGATCCCATTCGCCAACCTCACTACATCCAATTACTTATTTATTATTTAAATACTAATAACTATAATTATATTTGTCACATTTAAATAAAAAATGTCTAAAGTTTTATGTACATACTCCATTGGTAGTTACAAAACCTTATCAATTTCCTAATCCTAGATAATTATGTTCAAGACATGACAGTAGTGTTAATGTTATTGTCTCATAGCCAAATCAACTATATTTTCCATGCAAACACTCAAATTTTAAAATATTTCAATGTGTATGGGTCATCCAAATAATGTAATTAACCCTTTCATGAGAATCATTTCAAAATATCTTGTATAAATACAACTCAAAGCATACTCATTATTCATATACCAATCACCTCTCAATCTTAGATATATTACTTAAAATCAAATTAAAAAACTAAGTTACTCTACCCTATTCATCCCTATTTGAATAAAAATCATAGGATAAATCATACTAAATGCATGAGGCACTCAAATAATATCCTATGAGCCATATTTTTCATGTTACAAGATAGATCATTATGTGCACTTGTATAGAGCATTCTAAAGTATTGTTCACAAACATGACACATAGGGATCACTACATAATTTTGAGGCCCTCCTTGGGGTATTGTATATGTATGTATGGTTCATTGATAGAGGAGTATTTGAGGTTAGCTCAACAATATGATCCCACTAACACATTTTTTGGTAAGGTGACCTAAACTAAGATGGAGAACTAGGGTTTGATTTGTAACTAATGATATAAAACTTGTGTGTGATATCCAAATACATAATAAAAATGGGATAAAATATACAAAAATACCCAAGTGGACACATATTAATATAAAAACATTTTCGACATGATCATGGTGTTGAGATTCCAAAAATAACATTGATGCAGGTGTCCACAAGTCAACACAAGTGTCTAGACAGCCATAAATAATATTTCCAAAATATAACAACTAGTTCCTAAATATTATATATCCTGTTTCCACATTTTTACATATTATATTTATTTGTGCATAATTATATAAGATAATTATTATTTATTCTTATTGATTACACAATCTAAATACTATGTGGCATTGTAATTTATATATTTAGTAGTTTTCATAATTCAACACTAAAATTAAATATCATAAACTAAATTATTTAATTATCATAATTTAATAATATTTTGCTCCATGTTTGATTAGACTACTCATCCCAACCCTTAATTTCAAAAAGGGATAAACACTTGGGGAGCCCAACCTCTATGTCTCCTTGTCCACCCTATAGTAGTATATAGGGTTTTCTTATTCCCTGATTTCTAATTGATAAGCTATAAATACATTTAAAATATTTACATTTATTCCAAAAGATTCAATAATTATTAATATGTATTAGCCTATAAGTTACTTCATTATATAGTACATAATGGTATTAATTACTTTTTATATTTCATGAATGGATAATCGATCAACAATCTAGCAAAAGAAAGTGCTTCAAAATAATATAAACATAAAACCTCTCTTAATAATTCTTATTGTAATGATATGGAACCTATAAAAAGTTTCCCCTATGCCTAATCTAGTAATAAAATCTAAGGGATATTATCTTATTAATAAATTAACAAATACACATATTGATATATCAATTTTAGACCTTGGGAAATAATCATTTATTTACAAGGATATATTCTATGAATTGATGTGTAAAAACTTGGTGCCAAGTGACATAACATTGGATTATTTTTTTGTATATTAAGCAAGATCTAATCCACATTTAAAATATTCATACTTTTGATCGCATTTTTTTCCCTCAAATGATATTATTGATAGACACTTACCTTTATCAATATAAATTAATATGCATAATAAATGAAGCCAAAAAAAATAAATTCAATAGGTTTCATTTGCATATAATATCTCAAACCATTCCAATGATAAAATTGATAAAATTTAATTTTTTGATTTTTTACACAAGTCTCCCCAATACAGGGTTTTTTTTTTAATTTTACAATAGTGCATATGAAAACCTTACCATGTAATACGAAACAACCATATGTGGCCTCTATTTGTAACTTTTTAAAATGGACCAAGTATAATATTTCCATTGAAATTGAGGATTCATCACATCAACATACTAATGAACATTGATTTCC
>JARHVA010001516.1:1250000-1297500 GCA_037957365.1 Torreya grandis
GGCTATCATCAAGGCATTGAAAATTCTACAAATAGATGTTACACTCTAAAACATAAGATAAAATATCTCATCGATAAAGAGAAACTTACCTTTGATGATCCTCCAAAGGATTTAGGGTCACAATCTGATGGCCATCAAAACCAAATTATATTTAATGATACATCACTAGATCACTCTAAGAAAACTCTATAATTTAAAATTTCATATATTACACATCCTTTACCATATTATGGGAACCCATAAGCTAAAAATATTTGTGCACTTTAACACACAATACCTCATATAGCTCAATAGTCTTCCATTAAAGTTCCTAGGATTTTATATAGGCATTCTTCGCAAAAGGAAAAGTTTACTTTATGATAATTGATTATACAACCTACTAAGATCAATAATTTGTGAAAGGTTACACAAAAGGAAATCCAATTTCCTTGGTGTCACGTACTTGAGAGGCCTTTACATCATAGATCTAAAGTTTACTCTTTGAGATCCTCATTTACGCCTCCATGACATATCCATTTACTTACATCAAAAAACCATGTTTCAAAATAGGTAACAAGACCCATTATTACACCAAATAAATTACATATCATAAAAAATTGGTTAAAATGAAAATCTACACCTTATATTACTAATTCATGACCACATATCCCTATCACACATACACAACGCATCATAGATTCTACACATTCAAATTTGGCTCATATACATGATCTTTGGCAACATGACTAGTTTATTATATCAAATTCAAAGTATAGATCACCCTATGAGCATCCATTATATTATATCATTGTATATCACTCTCTATACAAACATTCCAAAAGTTTTTATGAATTCAAATATACAATAAAATACAAAAACATTCAAATAATTCAAAAATTCCAAAAATATTTTGCATTTTACATGTTTACTACTTTTTTCATATGTTTTTATTTTATTTTGGTAGACAACATATCATTTATATAAACACATATGTTTCATGGGTACATGAGTGTGATACAATTATAAATTAGACCCATGATATTTAAATCATGAAAATGTTGGACCTTTCCTCTTCACTATTATACACTACATTGGGGGAATATTACTTATATATGATCACTGTTAAGAAACATTATATTATTTTATGGTCATATTCCATTATATTACATAGATTTTATATCTTACACATTACTATACTCATGCTACTATCTTACATAGTGTATTTGATATTATATCGTACATGACATTTTTCTAACACATGTTTGTAAGGACTAATATGACATGCTTATGCTAGTTGCTTATATCTTATTACTTTATCTATTTACATTATCTTACTTGAGTGTACTCAATGTTTCCTTATTTTTCTTGGTTATGGAACATTTAAAAAATTTCATTATCTTATTAGCATTAGTTCCCTAATGTTTATTGTTTATTTGGTGTGTGGACATTTTCATATGTTTTCCACTTAAGTGTGTATAATTTGAACATGACCCTTATTTAAAGTATATTTTGATCCCTATTTATGTGTCATTTTATTATGTGTGCATGTGTTCTTGATTATTTTATTATATTTTTATCTTCTAGATGTTGACATGATTCATATCATGAATCTTAAGGCTTGTTATGTATTTATACTGTGAGATTCATTGATATATCTACTTATATGTGACATTAATCTATGTTTTTTAATACATTATTCACACATATACAACATATTTTTATTATCATTTTGATATAAGGAAACTACTACTTTTTTAATCCCCTCAACTCGAAAGGTGGGCATATCATAGAAGACATGACTCCACATACATATAGTTGACAAAATGGTCATAATTTGATTTTGTTTACACAATTTGCATGATTCAGATATACATTTGGGATATAAATTTATGCATTTATCTCATATTTATGATAAATATTTTAAGATTTTAGATACATATTATACACATGTTACAGAGAAAATATTACATTTTGATAGATACTTCAACTTGAGAAAAATGAAAGGTGCTCATGCACCAAATTATATATACACTTTTAGAATATACACATATTTATGAACTAACCTTACAAAGATGAAGCATTTAGCATTCATCTATTGTAGTAGTTGAATATTTTTTATTAGTGTAATTGAGAATTTATTTTATTAATGGTCTTATCACTATGGTTATATTATTTTAGGTTGATATGGTTATAAAATTTTATTCGAGTGAGATTGGATTGATTGGTAATACTTGAGTTGTGTAATTGATATTTTGTGATCTCAATGGATTTGGCATAATTCATCCTTATACCAAATTAGGGGCATGATCACTTTCTAATTCCCTTCTTCACATCTCCAAGGTTTGATTGTGAAACTCTATCCAATGCTTAGGCTAAGAAACATCTCTACAAAGTCAAAAAATAAAGGGGAAGCATGGTTAAATTGACACATAGGTCTACTCCTCCTTTCTCTCTTTCTTTCAAGTATTTTAGAATTATTTAATTTTAGATTATAAGCACTAATTACACATGTAACATGATTTTCATTTTAGGTCATTCACATACACTAAGTTAAGTGGGATTGGGAAAAGAAAAGGTGTGTTTTACACACCAAGCTATGCTTTGTTTCATTTAACCTAGAAATTTCATCCTTACACATTACTAAATTCAAGGGGTGATGCAAATATATAAGATTAAATCTATATTTATATGTTAAACTAGTCTTATACACTTATAATATATATCTCAATGTTGTACCTTTATTTTTAACATTCAATAGATATCTAGATCTAATTACTTATTTATTAGTACACAACCTAAATTATTTTGACTATCTAGATCATTTATAACCAAAAAATGCCTAAAATATGATATAAATCTTTCACTAGTAGTTATAAAACCTCAAAAACTTTCTTCCATCATAAATAGTTACGTTCAATGGAGGAAAATATGGTTAACACTATGGTCTCTATTCCAATGCAATTTTCCCTACTTAAATACAACTGTCTTTTCCCTAAAAGCACTCCAAATTCTAAATATTTTGATTTTTATAGGTCATCATAAGAATGTTCAAACCCTTTTATGAGGATCATTTCAAAATAGCTAGTATAAAAACAAGTCAAAGACTACTCATTATTTATCTTGAAGTCACCAAGAAATTACCTCTCAAGCTTAGACATATTACTAAAAATAAATGCTCACAACTAAGCTATTCTACCCTATTCATCCGTATTTTTATATCAATCATAGGATCAATCATATTATAGGTCTGAAGCACTAAAATAATATCCCATGAGCCATATTTTTCAATTTAAATACGTTATCATTGCATGCACTTGCATATAACATTTTAATTTATTTTTCACACACATAAAAACACATAGGGGTAATTACATAAGTATGAGGACCTCTTTGGAGTATTGACTATGTAGGAAGTGCTTACTAATAGATGGTCCTTTGAGGTGAGATTGAAATCATGAGACAAATAATCATTTTTTTGAAAGATAACCTAAGCTAAGGTGGATATATATGGTTTGAGATATAAATAATGATATAAAACTCATGTGCAAGATCCAAACACATAAGATGAAAGGTGAAAAAATACCTAAAAATACCTAGGTTGTCACATATTTCTATAATGAACATTATGTACATGATATTAGTGTAGATATTTGGATAATATAACTAATAAGATTGTCCATAGGTCAACACAAGTGCCTAGGTATCTAGAAGGAATATTTTCAAAATCTGATGACTAGTTATTGAACACTAGACAACATGTTTTCACACCTATACATTGTAGACCTATATGTGTATGATTTCATAAGCTAAGAATTGTTTATTATTTGTGATTTCACTTATTTGGAATTTTAATTTATATATTTAGTAGTTTTCATAATTCAACACTTAAATTTAATATCATACACTTAATTATTTAATTGGACTACTTTAGGAATAGTATACTTCATGATTGATTAAATAATTCCTCCCAACCCTTAATTATAAAAGGGGTTAAACAACCTCCATTCCCACTTAATTTTATTATATCCTCCTATGAGACTAAGTATCATGATGTGGTATCATTAGTGGAACCTATGATGGTATCTCATTTCCCTTTTTCACTCTCAAATCTCCATAATGCATCATCCTATAGGAATACAAGTATAATGGAACTTCTAGTATGGTTACCCTAAATACCATGGAATTCATATAAAAGAGTTTATATATATCCAAAATGCATATGGGAACATAATTCCATCTCACCATGACCTATCCTTGATCTCACACTATGGATGAACATAATGTCCATTTGTCCAAGGTCCCCTAATATAACATATAAATGATTTATTCTTTTTAAAAGATATCGATCTCATATATGATGTTACACACATATATATGTAAGAACCTATAGACAAAATATAACTTGGGGAAGGTGATATGAAATGTGGTGTAGAAAATGCATAAGGAATTACTTAAGGATGGAATAAATAAGACTAAAAAATAATATGAATGGTCCCATAATTTTATTTCCCCTAGTAAAAATCCTATAAAAATCATGCACTAACTACACCTAGATGCTCAATCAAAATTATGCCCTCTTCTAAACTAGCTCATCACATGATAATGAAAAATAATAGTACTTATACATATAACTTATGAATAAACACAAGTTATATTATCAAACCTAAAAGATCACCTTATAACACATACATAAAATAAGTTATCAATGAGATATTTTTGGTTGAATCTATTTGACTTAGTATCCCAATGATCCAATTATGGGCTCTCAACGACTATCTTTGGTGTATTGCATACCATAGGTGTAACTTCTAGTGGTTGACCTAAAATCACATTTACATCTTCAAAATTAATGGTGACTTTCATTGTGTCTTCACCCACCTATTAGATGTATTTTAGTGCTCCTATGCTATTAACATAAGAACATCATAATTAGATTAACCTATAAAGGCAATCTACACATATCCATGATAATTTTAAATCCCATAGTAATAAGGCAATATTTATCCTCATTTAAATATATCTTTTGAAACTAAAATATAGGATGCACATATTATTTTACATAATTTTATCCATCTCTATGCCTATAAAATGTGAAAAATCAAAGCCCAATCAATCTCTCATTGGGTAAGAATCAAGAAAAATACAATAAAAATAAAAAATACATGAAACCAAAATTTTTAACTATATTTCTATGTCACATAATTGTATTATCCATGTGGTTAAATTCTGACTATATTATCAATAAACATTTTTTTCAATTATATCATTTATAAGTATTATTATTGACCACGCAACCTACATTTTATTGCCTCAGTCATTAATTTGATTATATCATCCCATCTAGTTGATAATTAACTATATATATGATATTGTTTATTTCAACTATAAATGTATCAACCATTTTCCTTCCCTAATACTTAATTATATCAATAAAAAATTTATATACTACATTGGTCATTTGCTATAGTCGTATCGATTTGTTTAGAATTTCTAGTCCACATAATTGTAGTGTCTTGGCTGATATAGTTATTTCATGGTTATGATTTATTAATAATCCTCTAATAAATTAAAATGTTTTGAATTATAAAAATATAAGACTTACTAACTTATTGTAAAATAATTATCTTTGATTTTCCACTTGTTGGGGAAAATTACATCACATGTATTTTCTCCAAATTTCAATTTTCCTAAATCTATAATATTTACCCATCCAAACATTAATTACAAATTTTTCCTTGATGGTTTCTTATGTAGGTCTATATCATCTTCTGTGGCATCTTACCATCACTCCTCTTGCTATTATTTTTTTGTGCCTTAAAAATGGTCTCTCAAAGCTCTTGATATCTCAAAATCAAAAATATTAAGTTAATTTTATTTTCACATAGTAAGAGTGAAATTTAAAAGAAAATTAATTTTCAATTTTTTTTCATTGAGATTGTATTTTTAAGTCATACATTTGTCTCTCTAGAAACTTTTGATGAAGAATTTTTTTTAGAAACCTAACATCAAAAAATAATTTTTTGGTATCAATAGAATATTGTTTAAAAAAAATATTTTTCTCTTATTTTATAAGCTTTTACCAATAGTTGCAGCATGGCTTTGGAAAATTACATCAACATTTTTATGCACCTAGCCTACCATAGTCATCTTAGTACCACTCATTGATCTTGAGATTAATGTAGAAAAGGTTCTAAAATAGATAAAAACCTACACCATTGTATAGGGCCCATTGAGACCTTTCTAACACTATGTTGAATCTAGAAAATGGAGCTCATATGCTCCTTGTGTAGATGGTCAAAGTTCTAGTCAAGTTGGTCAAATTAGTCAAATTAGGTCAAACTCAAGAAAATTACCATTATGTAATGATTCAAAAATAGTTCCACTAGGTATATCATCTTAATATCTTTCTAACGCAATTTACAGTTCATGAAATGGAGTTCGTATGTAAAAGATATGGTCGGTCAAAGTCGTGATCAAACTTGGTCAATAAGATGACCTAGAAAATGTGGACTAGTAAGAATGTGACATGTGTCATGAGGTGTAATAAATAGTGGGTTTCAATCATTTGTATTTGATAGGTGAATATAGTCATCTTAGATAATCGATAAAAAAATTTGGGGTTTAAATGAAACATCCAGTTGGACATTGACAAGTGGCATGGCAAGTGGTCACCAAGTGACATGGCAAGTCATCAACATTTAGAAAATGGATGACAAGTGGTGAGTGGATATTGGACCACATGGTGGGTCCTCGAGCCACCATGTGGCTTTTCATAATTCATTATTTTCCATGGTCTAATTTTAATTCCTAAATGTTTCAAACAAACCATATTATATTTTCCACATAAATCCACATGCCACGTGAAACCCAAAGTCACCACATACTTTCCACATACATGCCACATAATATGCACGTTATATCCATGTGAAACTCAAGATGTCATGTAATTTTCACACATATGACATGAGACCACCACATACCAATGACATGCATGCCCATGCCAAATACTTGGCATTATAAACCACAAGTTTCATTGTTATTTAAAACCAAACATGCCCACCATTTTCCAAATGTGGGACACAAGATATACATGGCCACCAAAACCTATGCCATAGGTTTCGAAATCATGACCTATCTTGAAAAAGGGATCAGTCTCAACTGCTTGGGCTATAGAATTGAACCACTATATAAAGCATGCAACATTGTATTTTAATACAACAAAAATGCTTAATAGCCATAGCTAGAGGCTATAAGGAGCTTGTGCATCTTGCAAAAGGAGTTTGGAGTAGAATTTGTATTTTTTTTGAAAAGAGACTAAGGTTATCTTTTCCTAAAGACAACTTTATAGTTGTTCATTTTTCAATTTGGAGACATTTGTAAGTATTTTTTAAATGTTTTTCCTAATATATCATCCGATATTAAATCTAAAGATGTAGGCCTTCATGTTGAACTTCAGTTTCAAATTATGTGTTGAATTTATTGAATTATTTTGTTAAATTCAAGATTTGTAAGTAAAAATTTTGAATTATTCTGTAAAGTTATTTTAAAATCAAAATAAAATTATGTTATCATATTTTTGCTTAAAGTTTATGGATTAGTTTGGTATGAGAGCAGTTAGTTTGCTGGGCTAACCTCTTTGTACACATTATTCCAAAACATCAAGTTTGATAACAAAAACTAAATTTGTGGTTTAATTTTTGATTTTTTTGTTTTAACCAAAATCAATTATTGTTTAACAATGGATCCAATGCTATCTCAAATTCAGTTGTTACTAAACACCATTATCACTGTGATAATGCAATACTTATAATCTCAAGAGTAACATCAATAAGAATCAGAGTGAAGACAAGAGCAACAAATAAAGAGGATCCAACAGAGCATTGATTCACTATGAGCAGAACTTCAATAGGAATGTCAATTAAAGAAGAGGACATGTGTAGATTTAGAAACTTGTAGACATTGTGCCTGGTAAGGTCATACTATCAAGCAATGTTGGATACTACATCCCAATCAAGCTCCATTATGGTTTAAGAAGTATAATGAGTAGAGATGCAAAGAAAAGGGGAAGGAACCTGTCAGAAAAGCTGCAAATCTTAGTTCTCCTAATCATCAAGCAATAGATGAAGGAATTATCTAAGAGATGTTTTCAAGCTAGGCTATAAAGATACATTCTGGTTATAGCAGTGATTCTTCTGTTTCATATACTCATGCTAGTCTTATTAATGAGAATGTTGTTGGAAGTCCAAAATCAAATAATTATCTAATTATTAATGTATCTTGTGATGTACGTACTAAAGATGAAAATAATAAAATCAATTTTTTTGGCTATATTGACAATGTTAGGGATACTAAATATACTAACCCTAAAAATTTATCGAAGTCATTTGAAAAACACATGAAGGGAATAGGTTCTAAATTATTAGAAAAAATAGGATTCGAAGTAAAAGACCTTAGTGTTAATGGTCAAGGAATTGTCTAGCCTATCCAAGTGGTAAAGAGACCACTCTGAGTAGTATTAGGATATCGAGGTGAAGGACAAATATCCTAAGATGTTGATTTGAAAAGTGACTCAAGCAACAGGATAGAACACCCTAAAGATTTGAAAGAAGAATTCTTAGAAGATGAAGTAATTAAATATAACAAGACATCTTTAGACGACTTATCAAGGTATGAAAAGAATAAATACTCAAATTTATTTTATAATTATGCCTCAAGAAGCCCTAGAAAGATGTTTAAGAGACATGTCAAAAGAAGACTGAAAAAATAGAATTACCTAAGGAAGAAATGAAGTTAGGTTTTTAATTCAATACTAAGGGGAAAATGATGAAGGAAGATAAGCAAAGTCATCGAAAACCTTAGTCAAAGGTGGTAACTACATCTTTAATCAAGAAAAAGATAGAGCCTTATTAGGCAGAGTCTCATCAATCAAAACTAGAGACAACATCAGCAAGGGAGATGACAGTCAATGAGAAGTTGACAGTTCAGATTTTGTCACCCTGGAAAGGTAAGCAACACTTCTTTAAAAGAATAATTTCTAAGCATTCTAAAATAGATTCTATTTTTGATGTGAATTATCAAAATAATTTTATATATAAAGATGTTGTAAAAGCCTTAGGCTTGAAAACTAGGCCACACTTGAAACCATATTTATTAAATGAGATAAATGAAGGTAATGATGTACATTTAAGTAAAACCTATAAATTAGGGTTTGTGATTACCTACCACTTTTTACATGAAGTTGAATTAGATGTGGTTCCACTATAGTTTAGTGTCATTATCCTAGGTAAACCATATTTATCTCTAAGAAAGGAAAATTTTTCCAAGAAGGAAAATCAGTATAGCATTGTAAAATATAGGATAGAATATCTCATGTGAGAACATTGGTAGTAAACATTATAGGTAAATGGTGCCTTTAGTGTTATTTTATCTATGTTGTAAATAGGAAGATTGTAGGGTAACAAAAAGATGTCATCATGAGAAGCATCAAGAATATCTTAGGAAACAAGTTGTATATTTTACTCTATATGAATGTGCAAACATGCATATATTTCCTTTATATAAGACCCTATGGGTTATTTTTTTAATCACTGTGTTTGTGTTTGTAAAGACCCAAGAAGGGCAATGTTTATAAATTATGTTGCTAGGTAAAAACCCTAAAAAGATAATTGTAAATGGTGATTGTTATAACACCAGATGTCCTACAATATTTTCACATTTTAGATGTGAAGAACCATTAGATTATCCCCAGAACTGACTAACATTCAGTATATCATCTGAGCTAGAGCTAGAGCCATGCAAAGATCCTCACATGGAGTACCAGGTCTAGTACCAACTTTTTGAGGATAAAAATCCTTCTTAGTGGGGAGGATTGATCTAGAGGTAAATGTATAAAAGGTTTTTAAATATATCAAAACCTAAATCATTATTTAGGGATAATTGAGACCTTTTTAATGGTATGTGGAACATAGAAAATGAAGCTCATATGCTCCTTGTGTAAATGGTCAAAGTTCTAGTCAAGCTAGTCAAATTGGTCAAAGTTGGTCAAAATACATAAAATTACCATTATTTAATGATTATATAATAGTTTCACTATGTAGAGCATCTTAATATCTTTTTGGTTCAATTATGGTTCATAAAATGGAGTTCATATACAAAAGATATGGTCAATCAAAGCCATGGTCAAACTTGGTTAGCAGGATGATGTGGAAAATGTGGACTAGTAAGAACACGACACATGGCATGAGTTATAATAAATAGTGGGTTTCAATAATTTGTCTTTCATAGGCAAATATATTCATCTTTGATAATTGATAAAAAAAATTGGGTTTGAATGAAACATCCAGTTGGACATCGAAAAGTGGCATGGTAAGTGGTCGACAAGTGACGTGGCAAGTCATCAAAAATTAGTTAATAGATGACAAGTGGTGATTGGAGATTGGACCACGTTGTGTGTCCTAAATCCACCACATGGTTTTTCACCATTCATTATTTTCTATGGTCCAATTTTAATTCTTGAATGTTGTAAACAAACAATATTATATTTTCCACAGAAATCCACATGCCATGTGAAACCCAAAGTCACCACATACTTTCCATGTACATGCCACATAATATCCATGTTACATCCACGTGAAACTCAACATGTCACATAATTTCCACACATATGACATGAGACCACCACATTCCAATGAAATACATGACCATGCCAAATACTTGGCATTATAAACCACAAATTTCATGGTTATTTAAAACCAAACATGCCCACCACTTTCCAAATGTGGGACATAAGATATACAATCCCACCAAAAACCAAACATGCGCACCACTTTCCAAATGTGGGACATAAGATATACAAGCCCACCAAAACCTATGCCATAGGTTTTGAACCCATGAACTCTCATGTAAAAGGGATAAGGCTCAACCGCTTGGGCTATGAAATTGAAACACTATATAAAGCGTGCAATTTTTTATTTTAATACAATGAAAATGCTTATCAACCATAGATATAGGTTATAAGGAGCTTGTGCATATTATATAAGGATTTTAGATCATAATTTGGAAAAATGTCCAAAAAGAGACTAAGGTTATTTTTACCTGAAGAATAACTTTTTAGTTGTTCATTTTTCAATTTGGAGACATTTGTAAGTATTTGTTAAATGTTTTTACTAATATATCGGTTGATATTTGACCAAGAGATGTAGGCCTTCGTGCCAAACTCTGTTATCAAATTGTGTGTTGAATTTATTGAATTATTTTGTTAAATTCATGATTTGTAAGTCAATTTTTTTAATTATTTTGTAAATTTATTATAAAAGCAAAATCAAATTACGTTATCATATTTTTGCTTAAAGTTTACAGATCACTCTCACATAGCATATCATTTGTTTCTAGTGAATCCATCTAGGTGAAGGTACATATATGAATTTATATTACTTTTATTTATTTCATTTATAAACATTTATTTACAACCTTGCTTTGATATTTTGTGTTGATGTTTTATTTTCAAAAGAAACATTCCACATAACACTTTTGTTATTGTATCTTTATATTTGAGTGCAATTACTAAGGAGTGCACTAGGATTAGGGTCTATATGGCTTAGGGTACATTATGAGATATTGCCATACAATCACATATTATACCTATTTACATTCATTATCCTACTATCTATTTAATATAGCCTCATCAGGTGATTTTTTCCCTACTTTATGCCTTTTCTACTAGTTATATTTTATCATAATTTGTATATAGCTTGGTGATTAACTCCAATGAAGATAAATTAAATAGAAGGGTAGTAAATGATGTAAAATAAATTATTAGTAGAATGAAAGTAAAGTACTCAAATTGACAAATCTAGAATGTTTTAAAGGAACTAGCTATGAAAACACAAAATTCATTATTTGTTTTATACATATAGGCTAAGTGTATACAAACAAGCGATAACTAGATATGCCCCTTTAGATTTGAATATGTGTGTACAACATAAAATATAAATATCACTAATCAAGATTAGAACTAATTGAAAAAGCGTAGGATTAATTTCAATTACTATGTTTATTAGTCTATATTGACCTCTATGAGAAAATAAGAAAATAATGGAATATTCACTCAAGCATATTTAGTATATGCCTATGTGGATAAATTTGACCTTCGATAGTGTGTGGATGACCTGAAAATGAAAATTTAAAAGTGAAAAGCCTAATAAATATTATAATATAATAAACCTTAAGCAATCAAGTTACAGTGTAATGGGATGATTTTACCATAATCATAGTGATTATTAAACATTATCTATGTATTCAATACTTAGAAGAGGGAAATTAAGACTATATGCTTATAATAATTTTCACTTTGTCATCTACTAATGATTTATTTTGAAACTACTTATTGAGCATCATTTTCCCTTAGTACACACATTAAAGGGTGCACAAAGAATAGGGTGGGTAGGTTCATGGTTCTCTAATAAATATGTTGATTTTGTATTATAAATACACCTTTCTTATCATTAGTCTAGATTTTTTATATTTTCTTCCCATTTACCTCCTTCCATCCTATCCCATTTAGTTGTGTCAATTTACCTTATATCCAATGGCATAAAATATCTATATACCATATTTTTAGTTATTTTTCCCTTCTTTTACTATAACATCCATCTTATTGTAGTTATGAGTCTATATTTTGACATCTATACTATATTGACCTAGTTAATGCCATTTTGAGTCAACCAACATCTTTCAATTATATCAGCTAGGTTGATACCATTGGCTTAGTGTTTAGGATTTTTTTTAGATATTGGATCAATATATGTAGGGTTCATAGTTCATTCCAAACATATTATATATGATTTATTCACTCTGATTTCACTCACACATCTACCCTATGTCACATTTGGAGGTTTTTTGTTCTAGAACCTTAACTTGAAGAAATATTGGCTCATGGTAATATTTAGATATAAATAAGAAGAGTCATTAGGATTCATATCCAAGGATATCTTAGGTATTTATAGAACCATTTTAATAATTCAATCCAAAAATTTTATTGTAAAACTCTAATTGAGCCAAGGGGGGATTGATGTTCGATAAGTCCACTCCAAGGTAACTATTTATAACCCTATACTCTTTAATTTACTTAATAATTATATATATTTATTTTTACTGAGTAAATGAATGTAATTATATCCTTGTCTAGGTTTTATATTTAGCTAATACTAATGTTTCTATAGGATTGCTTAGACCTTACATATTTCACTTTAGGTTGCCTAAACCACCATTTGATTGACCATGTCACCTTACCAATTACTATCACTCTATACACTTTTAGACCTATTTAATTTTAGTTTAATTGAATAATTACATTACTTAATTTATATCTATTTTAATATATTTTTGTTCATTTTTCTTAATAAATAAAATTACTAAAAATAGAAATTATGATACAGGTTTTTAAAGGGACACCTATGATGAAGGTTATGCACAATCAATTTAATGAAGTGGGAACTCCTTTTTGAATAAGAAGGATTACCTGCACATAATAGATAACTTGAGAAAAATTTATTAAGAGGATATATAAGTGGACTACCTAATGTTAGTAAAATTCTAGGAAATGGTACCCTTCCTTCAAAGGATGCCAGCCCACTATATGAAGAAATTAAGTGAAAAATGTAATAATAGAAATCAAAATAAAGCATATGATAATATAGATGTGATACTAAAATTAAATGGATTAATTTATTTCATAGATGTTAATAAAGTGTTCATTTCAATAAGTTATAGCTAAATCTTCTTATGCTTGTATTACTTCTAATTGTTTACTGACTACTTCTATATTAGGGGAAAACACAATTACAAAAATTCCTAACTCAAACTAGATATCACTTTGATATTAAAAGAACATGTGAGGGACTATGGTCAAATCATGGATGGAAACCACATCATGCACAATTCTTGGTAATGTCATCTACAAATAGGAATTCATGATTTTAAGATGAGAAACGACTAATTGAAATTAATTTACACTTTTAAATTAGATTTGGATTGCATACATAAAGTAAGAACATAGGCATCAATACCGATTATTTTAGAATTTATAATGATTATACTAATTGAGGATGATACATGTGAGGAATCATCTTTGATCTTGAAATTCAGGAAAAAAATATTAGGATGGGGCCTAAAGGTGGGATTTAAGGGATTTGAAATGGCTTTAGGAATAGTTATTGATAATATAACCAAACTAAAGTAAAAAAAACAAAAATAATTAAACAATATAGGAATTTGAATATATTGAAATCAGAAATATACTTACCTTTGAAATGCTTCCAATACGACAAAGAACTATCACATTGATGGGGATATTCTTAATCTTTGAATGAGTTGGGGTGGACTAACATGGGTATGTCATTCTTTCACAAGTATTCTAGGATAATTTCTATAGTATTTCAATGTATGAATTTGGGGAACCTTCTACTAGAGGATGGTTTAAATTTAAAACAATGATGATCCTAAAAAGATCAATAATGATCGCAGGGATCAATGATGGTCTAGTATAAGTTTTCCAAGTTCATTCAAAAAAATCCAATCCTTGAGGTTAAAATTAGTCCTAGGTTATTTTAAATGAAGTATAGCTAGTGAGATGTTATTAATAGGTTGAAATAAACTTAATAATAATATATTTGGGTAGATTTGACTATATTCAAGAAGGTTTAAGTAGTTAAAATTAGTTACCTAAGTAGAAAGTAATTAGTAAGATTAATTATGCAAAGTAAGATAGTAGTTGGTAAAACTAAATTAACTAATGTAAAAAGGATGGGGAAGTGGTAAAACACATATATTCATACTAATATAATGGTGTAAATTCTTAGTGTCTACATTTTCCCCTTTTTATTAAGAAATTTGTGATAACCTATCATGAGATAAAAACTATGATGGGTCTAATGCCACAGGTTTATGTGAGGAGGTATCCCCACTAAAACTAAGATCTGATATAAGAGAACAAAGAGGTGATGGGTTTAAATTAAATGGGAATGGATATTATAAGTATAGAGTAAAAAATAGGATGAGAAACCAACTAGCGAGAAAAGCATTAAATATGCATTATCAAGACATGGGATAATATAGGCAGTAATGCCCTAAGATAACCAAATAATAGATTGCTATAACTATGAAAACGTATGTGAAATTATAGGTGATCAAGAGAAAAAAGTTTAAGGTATGCTGACCAAAGCATTTGGTATGTGTGAGCCATGGGTGCGACCTAGAGATGATTGTTTTTAGGATAGAATACATTCTCAGGTTCATAGGGGAAATGTTTTGAAGGGAATGTGTGATATTTGAAAATGATGTCAAACCAATAGAGGGTCTATGTCAACTGACCAGGGGTATATAGTGGAAAATAAAGGGTTATTGGTAGCAAGTGAACTTGTATGGTCTTGGGTCACAATAGATAGAAGGTTTAAGGAAAGAAAATAGTGATAAGGAGAATGTAATCAATCCAAATTCTGCTAATCAATGTTGATTAACTATAAATTGATGCCAATTACCATAGAATCGATGATGATCTTAAATTAATCATGGTCAATTTCTTAGGGATATATATATATATATATATATATATTCCTTCAAACATGGTAGAAGCTAATGTGTTTGCAATAGAGAAAAATTTAATGCTTGTCTACACATTTTAATAAAGTATATAAGATGGAGGCTAGTGGGAGTGGTTAATGAAGGTGATGATGATCACACGATGAGGTAAGGTGTAATTTATTTTGTATGTTTTGGATTATTATATATATATATATATATATATATATATATATATATTGTAGATATTTTTGCAGTTCTTAGAGGTATCAAATTTGGTATCAATCCATAATAGATTGATACCAATTCCTTTGATTGATGATCAATTATTTATATATCGATGCCAATTAGGTAATCAGAGATGATTACATGTGAATCATTTTCAATAATGTAAGGGTCGATGATGATTATTGAGAATCAAGGGAAGAATAACAAATGTAGAATATATAGTTAATGGTGTAGGAAACTAAAGAAATATAGGGGGTTCATGGGATTACAATAATGCATATTGCTTACCATGTGAGATCAACTGCCATCATTGTTGGAGTGACTTTGAGAGGTGATGGAAAATACAAATTGGGAGCATGTAGATGTGGTAGGATTAGGTGGACTATGCTACTATCATTGAGTGCATAAAAATTTTATTCTATTTATGGCACTATTAGAGTGATGGGATCTAGCTACAGGGACCTTATAGCTTCTTAATGGGGAGGTAACCCTAACATTAGAGGATATATATTAGATATAATGACTAATAGTGTAGGGGAAAACATTATTATGATGGATGAGAGAGGATGAGTAGAAACACTATCACATTTGTATGTTGTAGGTATTACTTTCATAGTGGGAGGGTTTAACTTTAAGGTTCTATATGATCAGGATCGATCTAGCAGATGAGTGATTACTATCATGATGTTTTATATCTATTTTTATGTTTTTAATAATTCATGTGGTGAGATATTTACATGTATTTTGAGGGGGTTACTAGTGGATATGTGGGAATATTGTATAGTGTTTACATGGGCTCCTACTCTTTTATCATAGATATATAAAGAGTTATGAGGATAGAGGACACAGTGATGTTTTGGTTTGGATGTGACCTTTGTAATATAGTGTTAGGCCTATGAGCATATATGAGAAGAGAAATGGATGGAACTGATTTGCATTTAGTTTGGGCTTTTTATGATGGAGAGATGAATTTTCCCATCAACATGGGGATATGATAGAATGAGATTATTATTACTATTAATGTATTTTAGAGGATATGGAGGAGGATGAGGTGGTGTTGATGCCATATGTTATATTTATAGCATGGTTAGGGATGGATAGGGAGTTGATGATGGTATAATAGGTGAGGTGGTTATTAGGGTGTCATGCAGATCTTGTAGAGTTATTTTAGTCTGGGTGTGTCTAGTGCTAGTTTGGGTTGATCCAAGATATACCTAAAGAACCACATTTGTATAAGGGAAATGACTCTAAAGGGGAATTACCAGAGCCATAAGTGATTGGTATTCATTTTTTGGTAGAGGAGGAGATAGCGGTGGTGGATTTTGATGATGTCAGGACTACAACAACGTATTTTTTATGGTGGATGGACTAGTTGGGAGGAGAATAGGAGAGAGTGGGGTAGCCTTGATGGGATGCAAGATATGTAGATATGGTAGATGTAGAGGAGATAATATGAGATGATGATGGATATCTATATATATAGGTAGTGATAGCAAATAGGGATGGATTGTAGGTAGAATGACATGTTTTACAAATGTAGTTATCCAGAGTTGAGTTTGAGCGGGTTTCCTATAGGCCAAATTAATTAAGTTATAGGGGAATTTTGATGCATTTTTCAAGATGTATGATGAGGCTTGTTGGGCTTAGGATAGATATTAAAACCAATGTAATAGACACTAAGTAGTGGCAAGGGCTACAGGATGAGCTTTTTTAGGATATACAATAGGGGAGGGACATGGGGTATGAGGATGGGACCACTAGGTATAATTAGTAGGGACAGGTACCAAGATGTCATGATAGAGCTTTGGTACTATTATCAAATTTTTGTAAAGTAATTTTTAGAGGTTCATAGATATACCACCTATATAACTACACAAGGTCAAACTCCATGATAGACTTATATTGCTATAACTATCGTGGGGAGTGTATTATAAGGGATAGATGGGATAGGTGGAGAAGGAGATGGAGATAGAGATGGAGGTGAGGACGGAGGAAGTTTAGGATGTAGAGGGAGTATCCACTTGAGCCATCTCTAGTTTATAGAGTAGCCATATCTATGGATTATTATATGGATTGGATTTTTTATATATCTTATATCATGACATTATTATGATGTGTATTTGAACTTCTATATATATACACATTTTTTACATGATCTTGCATTATTTGATTATGGATCTAGATTACTTAGATTATGTTTAGATGGTATCTGATTTTATTTATGTGATACATCATGGTTTTTCTTGTTTATATGGTGTTTACATGGATTATGGTTTTTAGATCATGTGATGTAGCTTTAAATTGTTATCTTCGTTATGGTTTTATATTTATGTGTTTTAATGGATTTATGATGGATCAAATATTTTAAATCATGTGATAATTTCATGAGCTTATGAATTTATGATGTATTTGGCTATGGATTTGATATTACATGGATGGTGTTTACATGGTTTTTTTTTAATTATAATAATTATATTGTGTGGTACATCATGGATTTTTCTTTATGTCATGGTTGATTATGGATTTAGATCATGCTTTGGTTTTTTTGAATATAAATGTTTTTGAGTAATGGTAATTTATGATGAAATGGTTTATGTATTAGTCTTATCAATAATGTATGGCTCATAATTTTCTTGGACCCTAAACAAATATAGGTATCCTATCACTTTTGCATATGCTCCTATTTGTCCCATGTTAATGAGAATCCTTAACAATCTCATGTCAATTAAATTCACAATTTTTTGGCTTAAAAAGGGGATTGTTATGTTTTTAAGGAATGGGGGGGGGGAATGTATTCCTCTAGGAATCCATATCTTGTTTTGTGTTTAAAATATTTAAGGTTAATGTTAAGCTAACCCATGTATATATGTAGACTAATCAACGTGAGAAGTCTACAAATTTATGAAAGCTGATCAATGCAAGAAAATTTCATGGGATATAATTTTATTTTATAGATTTTTAAAATATCTTCTTTTAATATGAAATTGACCAATTCAGTATGTTTTGTTAAAAAATAGGCATATAGCCATCCTTTAAGGGAGTGTTTTATATGTTTATATGTATATCTTTTAGTAGTTGTCCTTCTAGGGATCAATACGCAACTTTAATATATTTTTTATTATACGAACAACTATATTTTGAGGGATTAGTCTACAAATTTGATCTTTTTCTTGATTCTATATCCCAAATTAGCCATTTTCCATGTATTAGATTAAGGCAACCTAGGGTGTTTTCATAAATTAAGCCATGGAACAAGATAATAATCTATTGCCTTTGAAAAAACTTTTATGTTTGAGGAATTTTAAGAAATATTTATGTTGAACTTTGCCCTATTTTTAGAAGAGCTAATATATGAGAACATGCTACAAAAAAATTTGGGGTGTCCATATTTAATGATAAAATAGATATAATACCAAAAATTCAAATAATTATTTATCCTTATTAGGTACATTTAGATATAGGGGATAAGAAACTAGATTTAAGGAGAACTTATGTTGATTGTAGTTTGTAATAGGATTATTAACAATAGAAAGAATTCAGATGTAAAGAATTAAGAGTTTCATGTTCTAGTTTCCCATCAAGGGAGGCTAAGTGGTATGACCGAAATACATATTTATGAGTGATAATATAGGGTCCAAGCTAATTCAAGGAAAACTTTCCTTGTTTACGTCTTTCCATATTTTTGGCATGCTGATTTTCTTTAAGGACAAGGTCACTGATATTAAATCCTCGTTCTTTTAAATGTTGATTATATGCATGTTTTATCTATTCTTGATATACATGAAGGTGATCAAGAGTTATGAATCAATTCTAATATAAAATTTGTAATTGTGCTAATCATTCTTGATTATAATACTCTCTAGAAATGATGTCCTTAAGAGAGATCATAAGATAAGGAATTTGGACTTCTAGGGGGAGAACCACTTCTATACCATAAACCAAATAAAAATGGGTAACACCTATAAAGGTCCAAGTACTAGTTCGATAAGTCCACAAAGTAAAAGGTATGTGAAGATGCCAATTCTTTCTAACCTCATTAACTAGTTTGGTAAACATCTTAACAATGGTTTTGCCGGATGCCTTAGCTTATCCATTGGCTTGTAGATAGTAAGGCAATGAGAATCGTAGCTTGATGTTGAAGGAATCACATAATTTTTGGGCTCATTTATTTTTAAAATATTTCCCATCATCTATAATGATTTTATGTGGGATACCAAAATGACATATGATATGATGATTAATGAAATCAATGATCTTATTTGCCTTGATCAAAATAAGGGGAACAACCTCCACCCATTTAGTTAAATATTCAATAGTAGTAATGATAGGATTAATTTTCCCTATAAGGTTTAATCCCCATTGAGAGAATGGGAAAAATTCCTTGGCTACCTATAATGCATGACTAGGGACTTGGGATAAGGTAGCATGTTTTTATCACTTCATGCATTTATTGACGTATTCACAACAATCCCAATTCAAAGTAGGCCAATAATAACCTATTTGCACAATCTTCTTGGTGATAGTTAAACCACTAAAATGGCCACCACATATTCCATCACGTGTTTCTTTGATTGTAAGATTTTCTTCAGATCCCTAGAGACAATGGAGGAGAATACCATCAAACCCCCTAGTATTATATACTGATTATTTTTCTGTTGAAAAGCACACTTAGAATTTTTGGATAAATTTGAAGGAATTATACATTTAGATAAATAATCGAATATCTATGTGTACCATAAATTTAAGTGATTTTCCACTACAATATGGATAAAAATATCAATTCTGGTATAATAAGTTTGATTGGCCTTGTGGATAAGAACAAAAAAAATAGATTCCTAAGAGGAAGATGGGATAAAGGAAGCCAAGGTAGCCATGGTATCAACAAACTTGTTGGTTGACTGAGGAGTGGCCTAGATAACATAGTGGTTGTGGGTGGCTAATAACTATTATGATAAAATTTATACCTCTAGAGGATGTTATTATTTCACTGATATATTATATTTATTTAATTGACTACCAACTGGGAGTCCCAATAAATATGAAGCAACTTAACAGCTAGAGCCAAAGTTGTTTGGATACCTATAATTAGGGCTTCATATTCTACCATATTATTAATACAATCAAAGTCAAGTTTGAGAAATACGGGTATAAGAATGCCTCATAGTGATATTAGAATATTCCTTTTTCCCCCTCCATGTTCATAATAAGATCCATCAAATAACAATGTCATATGGTATTTGAGATTTCCTAGGGATGTGGAGGCTATAGACTCATCAATATATTCATAACTAGATGGTAAATTATTAGAAAGGGGTGCTTCATCTAATTTATCATCAATTATCTTCCCCATAATCAACTTCTAGTTAAGGAATTTGAGATCAAAATCAGTGAGAAGCATAAGCCATCTTGTCATTCATTGATTCTGATAGGGTTTTGAATGCATGAACTTAAGAGGATCGATATTGGTAATCACATAGGTTTTATGATTAAGTAAATAGTATAAAAGTTTAGAATCTATGAATACTAAGGCTAAAAATAATTTTTCAACATGTGTATAATGAGTCTCATACTCAACCAAAGTGTGACTTATATAATAAATTGCTTCTCTCTATGTTGTTTGTATTGATGGGTAATCATGGCACATAAACCATGGTCTATAGTTGAGATATACAAGTAAAAATGTTTATAATTTCTTGAAAAAATAAGAACAGGGGGAGTTAAGAGATACTTCTAAAGCATATCAAAGGCTACTTGAAAATTTGAATCCCATACAAATTGGGTGCCTTTCTTAAGTAGGTGATGGAATGTTTCACATTGGTAAGATAATTTTAAAATAAATTAGTGAATAGACTATAGTTTCCCTTATAAATTATGAAGTTTCCTAAGGTTAGAGGGAGGTGTCATATCTATAATGGCTTTAATTTTAGTATATCAACTTTAGTTCCCAAAATGGAAATGATAAAACCCAAATTCTTTCCTAATAAAACCCCAAAGACACATTTTAGGTTTAAGACAAACCTGATATTTGACTAAATGGGTAAAGATTATCTAAAGGATAGATAGGTGATCTTTAAGAAGCCTAGATTTACCAAGGAGATCATCCACATAATATTCAATGATTTTTTGAATTAAATCACTGAAAATATAGGTCATGGCATGCTAGTAAGTTGTTCTTGTGTTTTTTAAATTAAAATCCATGACCCTATAAAAAAAAGTGCCCCATGGAGTAATAAAAGAGGTTTTATGATGATATTCTAGGGTGATAAGGATTTTTATATAGCTTTAAAATCCATCCATGAGTGAAAATATTTCATGTCTTATAGTGAGATCCATGACCCATTTGATATTAGGAAGGGGAAAATCATCTTTTGGACAAGCAATGTTAAGATCACAAAATTTAGTATGAAGGTGTAGTCCCCCTATGGGTTTTATGATAGGTACTATGCTAGATACCCATTTAGGATAATCAATGGGTTGGATAAAGTTAATGGATAACAACCACTATAATTATTCCTTGAAAATAAGTACTAAATGAGGATGTTTTGTTCAAATTTTTTATTTTACTAGTTTAACTTCAAGAATGTGGATAATGTTATGGATGACTATAGCAGGATCTATTCCTGGCATATCACTATAAGACCAATCAAAGGCTTGACTATTATTATCTAGTAATTTTGTGAAATCTTGGTGCTCTTCATAATCTAAGGATTAGATAACTTTTATATTTAGTGGGACCTTGAGTATTCCTATTTCAACTTTAACCTCATTTAAAAGACTAGGAGAATCAGATGGTATGATATTATTTAGCTATTAATCCCTTGCCCCTAAATATTTTAAAATATATTCATCATCTTGGCACTCTATTACATGGACTGAAGATTAATTTTCATCTATTAGGTTAAGATAAGATAGCGAAAGGTATAGATTTTTTTCATTATTTTGATAAGTTAGTAGTTTTAAGTGAATGGTGATAATAATAAAGAATTAGGTCGGATGTAAAATATGTCATCAATTTTTTTAGGATAACTGAGAAAGGATGATGGTGCTTCATCATCAATATTTAAAAAAATACTAGATGGTAAAACACTATCATTATCGACTTTAGGAATTTTACTGAAACCAAGGCCATGTTTTTCATGTTGTTTTCTAAGGTCATTTATCATAATTTCATGGTTTTTTTGTTCATAACATCATATGTTAAAGCCTTTCTATGAACATGATTGCAAATATGTTTACGTAAAGTGTGTTTTTTCAAGAAAATAAAAGTTAGATGAGAATGGTTTGGTACGTGTTTAACTTTCTATGTATAAAGGGGACTGATTGATTCCCCCATAGATGAAGTGTTTCTGGAGGTAAGGGGGACTGAAGGGGATAATATCTCCTAGGATGTGTTGGTAAGAACACTATTGGTTAGGGCATCCATAATCTTAAGGGGTTGATAAGGTTTTGAGAGTTAGAAGTTGATACTCCCTTAAAGAGAGTTGTTCAAATTCCAAGTCAAGGGAGTTTTCATCAGGGATATAGAATGAGGGTATTGTATAAAGAGCTAATTTTCCCCCCAAAATAATGGGCTTGAGTTATTTAATGAGGATAAGGCATCATTAGGTTGATAAGTAAAGTTGCATGTCTTGAATAGATGTGGATCTATTTGGATGACATGGATCTTACCTTCATATTCATATTTAAGAAATTGATGTAAAGAAGAGGAGAGATAATGAATAGAATGTATCCAAGGGCATTCTAGTAGGATGTTATATTGAAATCATCCCTTTATCATGTAAAATAGATCTAGGAGATTAAATATACCTAGTTAGATGGGGAGGATGATTGCATCTAATGTGTGGGAAATAGTGTCATTAAAGGCTCATAGGATGGATAGAGATTGAGCCACAATAGTTTTTGGTAACTGGAGTTGCCTAAAATTTTATTAAGAGATAATATTTATATTGTCTCCATGGTTAATCATAACTCTTTTGATTTGTGTTTGATTAACTTGGGTAGTGATAAATAATGGTGGGTCTTGGTCTTTAGGTTGTAATGCGGATATTTTATAATCATGAAATGTGATAGAAAATGACTTTTGTAAGGATATAATGAAGGCTAATAGAGGTTGAGGTTCATTTAATTGTGCTTGAGTGGCTTATAAGGCCTCTATCATAGCTTTGGGATGTTGCAAAAAAAATTAGATAAGTTCATACAAAGACATTTTGATAGGAGTTTTGTGGAGTTATTTCATAACTGATATATGTATCAATTATGAGGTGTTTTTATTATGCGTTTCCATAGAATAGAAAATTTGGGTTTTGGGATAGGTGATGTAGGATTGTCTATAGAATAATTAGGGGGTTTTCCAATAGACACATTGGTTTTGTTAAGATTTTTGGTTTTATGACCTTGTTTCTTGGATTGAGTGACTATGTGTATTGTGTTTATTTGAAACAATGGTTGGTTTGTTGTATTTCTAGAGTCATTTGAGTATAGAGGGTCTAAGATGGGTTGATACTAAGTTTCATCATAGGCTTTATCTTCCATTTCTAAATTTCATTCTAACCCTATAAATGATATAGTAGTTTCTAAGGTGGTCACAATTCTATTAGTTTGATTATAAGGATAATCAAGATAAAATTATTCCCATAAGATCATCATTTTATAATAAATCTTGAATTATATCTTTGAGATCATTAAAACTTTTGGTATCGTGACCTGATATTTTATGGTGAATGCATTTCTTGTTTTCTCGATATGATGCCAATTTTTTAGTATGGGGGTTAACAAGATTTATAGGTGGTAGTGTGATAAGGGAGGCTTGAATGCATTAATGAAGAATCATATAATAAGACCCCCATAATAGATCTTGGTTATGATTTTCCATATTTTGAGGCATTGTCATGGGGGATACATTCACTTTTGTGTCTTGATTTTTTACCTTAATTATTTGAATGTTTCCAACAGAGCATACTTTATGTTTTTAATAAGACCTTATACCAATATTCTAAGGGTAATAATTATTTAAGGGATTATGTATTGGCATTATTATCATGGTAATATCTTTTTGTACTGGTGTATTTTTCTTAGAGGACAATTTCATAATGGTTTATTGTGGACTTACAAAAAGATAAGGTCCAAATATGGATGTTTTATTTTGAGATGGTGGCATAACCATTTTCCCTTTTTGAGATTGGTTGGAAGTAGTAGGTATTTTATATTTATGGAGATCAATTATAATCAGTGGATGTTGTAAGGATTTACCTCTTGGAACCCAAGGTATTTATCTCTACTTCTTGAAACACTTCCCCTATTTTCCACTTTCATAGGATTTGGCTCAATGTGAGCTATAAGGGAAGCTATTTTTGGAGATTTTCAGTGTAATTTTGTATATATATCATGAGGGAGTGATCTAGATGGAGTGATCATGCTACCTAAAGGTTTTGTAGTGACTAAAGAAGTAGCATGTGTATTTTCTAGGATATCTAAATAAATATCCTCATTGATATTTTTTTCCATTTTTTATTTTTTATTGGTTTCCTTGAATAGGCTTAGGTAATGTTTCTTCAAGAGGATCTCAAATAATGAGATCAAGAAAACTTTCATGGATATTAAGATAAAATCTAATTGGTTTAGATGGTTTGAAAATATATCCTATAAGGAGATCTAGGATCCTTGCTATTTTAGAAGATGATTCAAAATAATTATCAACTCATTTAGGTAAAATTTTATCACAAATTTATTTTATTACATTTTTTTAGGATCTGAGGTGATTTTTGTGTTTTTTGTTACATAATTAGATGTAGAAAGATGGTTGGGGAATGGCTGCCTAAAGATATAGATGGATTGATTGGGAGGAGAATTATGATTATCCAATTTTAATTCCCCTTGATTTATAATTTTATAAACCAAAAATTTTAAATACTGACATTATTGACCCTATAACCACATACATGATGATAAGTGCAAAAATCACTTTCATTGTACCAGATAGTTTTGGGGCAAGAATCATGAATGGGTCTGACTGGAAGAAGTCTGATAGTGTAAGACTTTGGTATTTTATCTAAAATGGAATCATATGAATCTATTAAGGGTGTGTATTATCAAGGGTTAAATCATTTTAAGAGTTTTTTTGGCTGTGTTTGATAGGTAAAAGGTTTGGATTGGTTAATTGTTTGTAGGGTGCCAATTTTAAGACAGCAACATTTGATATTCCTTTGGTTTTAAAAATTTTGGTCCCTTTGGAAGGGTTGGGTTTGAATTTATTATTATGTAACTTAACATTTACTTCCTTTAAGGTTCAAACTTATAGTGTATGGGCCATTGTAAAGAATTCATCAAAAGTTTTAAATGATTTTACTTGTAGTGTTCATTAAATATGCTTAGTACACAATCTTGAAAATAATTTGATTAATTTAGGTTGAGGAAGGGACAAGGTTAGTTTATTTAAAAGGCCTCACTACCTAGCTACAAAGTTGTAAATAGAATCATCATCAAATTATCTAATGTCATACAATTTTATTACGGTTAGTTTCTTTGTAATATTAATGGACAAGTATTCTAAGAAGATTTAAGCTAATTTCCCACAAAAATGAGTATTGAGGAATGGAGATATACCAATCTGAAGATAGTATAGATAATGACATGGGAAATGTCCTTAAAAGGATAGAATCATTATGAGAAAAAGGTTAACATGCATGTCTAAATGCCCTAATGTGTTGTTGGGGATCCTCCTTGTTTTGAAATTTCATAAATTTAGGAAATTCCCACTACAAGGGATATGACCTAATTGGGATGGCAGGATTGATAGTTTCATAATTTTATCCTATGTAATCATATTTTTTTCTTGGAGGCATAAGCCTCTAGATTTTCAATCTTACTCATAAGGATGTTCATGAGGTCAAGTTGGGTATTATACTGAGTCATACACCCTAAGATATTTTTTGGTAAATGTTGATAAGTGTGGAGTGGAGTTGAAAATGGTTATAAAAGGGGATAACCAAAAAAAGTGGTCATGATAGGTTGAGATGTAGACACATACTATGGGATTTGAAAGGGTATGTTTTTTTTTGGGCATGACTGAAGGTGAGTGGTCAAAAGGGATTTTGAGGGAGTTATGTATTGAGTAGTCAAGGGGAAATATTACTAAAGAGGCTGACTTATAGTAACATGTTATGGAGGTTGTAAGGGTTGGGTTTGAGGATTCAAAGTTATGTTTTTCTGGATAGGTGGAAGAGTCGTAGAGATTGAGCATACTAAATTTTGGGGTAAAGTAGTGGGTGGTGGAGTAAGTGTAAGTTGGGTTGTAGTAATGTTTTGGTTTTGGATAACATGCACAAAAGGGTTATTATATATTAATAATTGTTTATTATCTAAGGGTTATGTTACATTGGTATAAGAACACATTAGAGTTGGATTGGTGGAAGATGAAACCATGGACATAGAAAGAATTTTTGGTCCCTCTATGGGCATGCCACATAAAAAATAAGAATATTGGGTTTGACACAAAAAAATAATGTGTATGGTTTGAGTCATATGATAATTGTTGAGCGTAATTGGATTGATATCTAATATACTAGCTAAGTCTAGGTCTACCTATGTATAAAATTGGGGAATACCTTCCCCCATGGATTTAGGAGAGGTAGGATGAATTGGTGTGTTCTCCATGGATGAGGATGAGATATGAGATTTATCTCATTTTAATCATTATTTTTGTGTTACAACCATGTAGCACTGAAAAAGATACAAAGAATGAAATGCAAAGTCACAAAAATTCTTTTTAATTATCTTATTTTTAGTCAAATAAAACACACACTCTATTAAATATACTTAAATATCTTTAATATTTAATAAATAAAATTTAGAATGTGGTGAGGAGATGGGTTAATGAAGGTACTAATAAATGGTAGTCTAAGGCAAGTTTTAGGTTTTGTTTAAGGCTAGGAACTATTGACTAATTTGACCCCCTGGTCAAATAAGTCAACCCCCATGTAATTTAAAACTTCCATATGGTCTCCTTGGTTGGAAAATGTCCACCATGGTAATAAATAAGGTCAAATAATATGTTTTATCCTTGTAACATTTATATGGTTTGTTTCATGTCATACTAGCCCACTTTTTGGGTCATTCTCATAATTTGTATGGTTTTACATTAAATACAAGTGTGTCAAAGTGTGAGTGAACATTTTAGATGCCAATGAAAGTTAGAAAGTGGTTTTGTAACTTAAAATTTATAGGTTCAACATAAAAATAAGTATTTTTAATATAAAACAGGCCATTTTTAATTAGTTGTATAGATTCATAGTAGTCATGGCATGTGTGGAAGCTTTAGTGGTGTACCTTCAAATCCCAACAAGTCATGTACATTTTTGTATTGATTTTGAAATCCAAAAATTTGTTAAAACTTTCTATTTATTTTCACTCCCTTTGGAAGGTCAAATAAGTCATCCAGTTTACAACTTATATGAACAAGAGGGGCAGGGTTGAGTTGAATGATTTTGGTGGATGAAAGTAGTCTCTATGAGATCTCATTCCATGGTCATGGTTTTAAAAATGGTGGTCCTTGATTAATGAACAAACACTAATACTTATAGTGCCTCCTAGTTGACCACACATTCCAAAATCCTTCAAGTTTTCTCATTTGTTTGCATGATCTGATGTTTCCAAGTGATATATGTGTTTTACAAATCATATTCTTCATCTTTAGGTTATTTTTAAATTGGTTTGCATGTGTGATTATGGAAGATGATAAATATCACTCTCATTTTGGTAATGAATGAACGTTATTGGTCTTCAAGATAGTGTTTCCATAATTGTAGGGTTTATTATCTTTTCAATGGTTTCAATCCCAATAATACACCTAAGTTTATTCTCTCAAACTATGGAATCTAGTTTTTCAATGGCAATTTTTCATTTAAAGAATTGTAATTTGATTAAGGTGATTTTCTTAGATAATGAGTAAGGACTGGTCTAAGCTTCAATATGATAGTCACCTATAGTCAACTATAGGGATGCACAAAAGATGGATGGACCATTGAAAACCTAAGGCACATGTAGTGTTCAATCTTAAGGCTTGAATGAGATTATCAAGTCACTCAAGGTTCAAAAAATATAATAAAGACTTTCCCAAGAAATGTGTACAAGTGAAAGATTGAAAATTTGATAAATGAGACCATTTACCTTAGTTTATCTATAATAATTCTCTAGCTGATATAGTGTTATGTGTTGGTTGAATATCATGAGGTCTATGTCAGGCTAATGTTTCCATTTTGTTAGACTAGGCCTAGATATTACTCCTCAACATGAGAGGAAGTTTTTTTATCAATAGGGAAAGAATATTGAGTTAATTATAAGATAGTAAAGTTTTCATTATAGATATTTAGTGAAACACAATGCTTTTGAGCTCAAAGAAACCTATAACTTGTAGTGACACATAACACATTGGTGGCGAGAGATGAGAACATAGTCAGCATGCATGATATAATTCCATTTAGGCATGAATATGTCCTATTTACCTTTGAGTAATAATTTTTTTTAAGACACTATGTTTTCTTATAAATCAGCACCTATAGGAAACACATATTCCTCTAATACACACCTATAGTTGGGAGATAGTTTGCAGACTAGTCTAAGCTAGTGAGGGACTGCAAGTTGGTTAGCAAAAGTATATATTAAAGATAAAAAATAATAATAATAATCACTTCCATAGTGATTATAATAAATTTATTAGTGATATTCATAATCATGGAAATAGAACAAATATTGGGTTTTTAACCTCAACCTAGAGTCAACTAAAACCCTTCCTATAGTCATAGTTCTAAAAGCCAGTATTGAGGAATTTCAGGTGTTGAAGTTTCTAGAGATGTAATAAATATTTAAAAATTTAAAAATAGGGTCACCATGACCTAAAATAACTCCCCATAGTCTCCTTCATTTCATATTAATAGGGGAGATTCTCTTTGTTTTATTTTAGATAGAGGGCACTCCATAATGAAGGTAAACCTACAAATTTATGCATAGATGCTGACAAGGTGAGTAAAGAGTATTAAATGCATTACAAAATGATGCATATATTTAGATTTAAATTTAAAAAATAATTTAGAGGCCTAAATAACCATTGGAAACTTATAGGTGTTCAAATACTTAGTTAAACACAAATAGGTCTATTAGGCCTAGAACTAGGCCTAAACCTTCATGGCCTCTAAATTGATCCATATGATTATATGACCTATGAAAACCATTTTAAAACACTTATGAGAAAGTAAAACACTATTATTAATCATTATTTTGTAGGAAATAACACAATAATGGTCATCTTGGGGTAAAACTATATTAGGCCTACTTAGAATGTATAAAAAGAGCTCGAAGGACACTTTATTTTGCTCACATCTATATAAACACTATGAATTGTACCTAAAGGAGTTGGGAATAGTTGAAGAGGGTCCTTAAATTGTATATAGTTTATTTTTTTAGAGTTTCAATGTCTAACCTATATCGACCATTATTAACAAGTTAGACAACTAAAAACCCTCCTAAAACCCTTGTTCAGGCTCGATAGGGAAAACATAAATGAATATACATCAAAAAGGGTTTAGTTGGAATTGAAAGTTTTTTTAACACTTCTATCACTCTCCCAACATCCATGACATCCATTTGATCTATATTATCACTTTTATGGACAGATCTAATCCTTTTTTTTATAATAGGATTTGATGTGTTTCATAGGTGAAATCGAGAATGAGAAGATGAAAGTAATTAAAATATGTATATAGAGACTTATCCTAACTCCTCATGCTCAAATATCACCATATTTAAGAATATAAACCTCTCTAATACACTATTCATTATAGACAATCTTAGACAGACAATGAGAAGAAGCATAATTTTCTAAAGTGAGAGGTGAAAAGTGTTGTATTGAGTTTAAATGAAGTCTGTATACTAGTAATTTGACTCAAGATAGGATGGTTAGTATCATGTTGGTTCCAAAATTAAAAAAAGATTAAAGGAACACACTAGCTAGCATAACATCTCTAAGCCTAGTCACTAAGGGGAGCTTAGTGAGGAAAAACCATTTGAAAACACAACTAGAAATGGAAGGAAATGAGAAATATGAACACAAAAAACAATTTTATTACCAAATACTTAATTAATTCAAAAGGCTCCTTCTTTGGCTTCATCATCTTGTGCTTCAAAAGATCTTCATCAATGGAGTACGGCTAGCTTCATCTCCTCTTGGCACCTTTGGCTTGTGATGGATTTGGCTCAATATTTTGGCATAATAACACTACATAAATATGTGGTTCAAAGCTATTTGGGCATGGTAAATTTGTCTTAAAATATCTTGGAATTCCATAGGTAAGGCCTCTTATTTATAGATTTTACAAAATAACCAGAATGAACTTGAACTATCCATCTCAAGATGAATATGTGTGGCTAATAATTCATTCAATTTTTGAGGCAAAATTTAATAAATGCCTTCATAAATATTTGGGATAGAGAGGCAATAAAGAGTAATGGAGGGTATTAATGATGCATTTGGTGGTTTAATCTTGATATTTTATGCATTTATGGGTTAGGGATGTCTTTTAAAGAAATGATGTCATTTGATGATTTAGATATTCAATATTAGTTTTCAAAAAATATATTCAACAAATTACATGGAATTCTTGATTAGGCTCTCAATTCTAATGGATTGGACTTAAACATGATTAGTCAACTTTGATGCAAATCTTGGCAATTGGTGCACAAATTAATCAAATTGGTCAGAATATCATATTATTGGCTTGAAATTTGATTAGATTAGAATTAGGATGTGATGTTATATGTATTGGATCTATTATCCCAATTAGGATGTTTCCAACACAAAATAACAATGGCATGTGTCTTATACAATAAATATGGTATAAAAGAGAAATCTAGAGCACCTAGGTTGGAAAGTGTTATTTTGACTCAAAATGATTTGATCAAAGTTAGCTATCTCATAAATTACATTACACCATTTAATGATACTCTAGCCAAAATTGGCACTTGAATATGAAAACTTCAAAGCTTTTAATTCATTTTAATTTTTTTAGGCCAAATTGCGCATTTTGATATAAATTTGTCAAAATCCTGGTTGAATGTCATTGGTGGCCACTTTTAGGTGTCTAGAATTTGCCCCTATTTGAGAAGGCATTGCAAGCTATAGGCATAGTAATGTTTTCTCAAAGAATGAAAAGGTCTTGCATGCCTACAAATTCAATGAAAATGGATGAACTATATGATGCCCCCTCAAGGGAATGGTTGGTATAAGAAGGTCAGAAAATGGTCCATTAAAAGAAATAATCAAAATGAAGGGACCAAATATATGAAGATGATGGGGTGTGGACACAATAATTTTGAAAAAGTAGTAAAAATCACTGAGAATGCAAGTGGTATAGTGTATAATGGTTTTCCCAAAGGTGGTTATAAGAATTATAACCTAATGGTGGTAACATGGTATGATAACACAATGATTTTGCCAAAGATAGTTATAATAATTAAGAAGATGGAGCTGCCCTAGTTAGGATAGAAAAACAAGATAAAAACTCATCCCTATGTGGGAAAAATGAAATTAAATTGATGAGAACACAATGATTTTCCCCAAAGATGGTTATAATCATTAATAAATGTATGTGGGATAGTGTATAATGATTTACCCATAGGTATTTATAATCAATGGACCCCAATTATGGAAAACATGATTGATTAGTTGATGATGGAAAATATGATGTGGGCAACCTAATACAAAGGATAACTATGAATTAGGACAACTTGTTATTAGGGAGATGCTCATTCAAACTAACAAAGGTTGGAATTCTTTCATTATTTAATTAATCTATCTATGATATGATTTGGATATTGGTGCCAAGGAGATGTTGATGTCACCATTGCTAAGTAGACCTATTAAAGCTGATTTTTATTGTAACATTATATTGTAGACGTCATGATAGAACACCATGAGGACTGGGCTAAAAGATGTATAAGGACTGGCTCCTAAAATCCAACATGTAAGTTAAAACAATGCACTAATGATAAAAACTAGGATGACAATGTAAACATATGAATATGGATGGATTTAAGTATATATGTGCAAGGAATCAGCCAATGAAGGCACATAGACTGAATGAAGGCAATAGTGTTGAAAGCAAAATAACAGGCACACAAATAATAAACAAAAAAATAAATCAAATCAAAAAATAAATAAATAAATAATAATTAGTCCTAATGTTAGTATAAACAACATGACTTAAACCTATGCAATGAACATTACCCCAAAAAAATAAGCGACAACTTACCAAACAAATATGACTAGGGGAATATAAGAAAATAAAGGGGGTAGTTGATCTATCTCTATATGCACTAGGCAAGTGGACGCTACTTACATAGCTCCATGGATGTAATATACAACAAAAAATTTAGGCCAAATATATTTCTCCCAAGAAATGGGAAGAAAATGATAACTGATGAAAAATAAACATAATGTATGAGATATAAGAATAGGAATGAACTCACAAAGTGGTGAGATCATGGGGAAAAAGGCCAAAAAGGATGGGGAAACTAAATGATAAGTTATTTTATTGTAATTTAGTAAGGGTTCCTAGAATATTTAAGGCAAAGAAGTGGTTAATGATTTTGATTTTTCTAAATGATTTGACAAATGTTTTTTTAATATTCAAATATCTCAACTCAATCAAGAATGATGAGATATTAAATGGTCTAAGCTCACAAAATGGTGAGAGATTTGATTAGGTTTCTATCAAAATAGTGAGAGCATGGCTTAGTTTTCTCATAAAATAGTAAAAAAATAGCTTAGGTTGCTCATAAAATGGTGAAAATATGGTTTAAGGTGACTAAGCTGACCTTAGAAAGTATCGAGTACTACCTACATAGTACCAAGATGGGACCTCAATTCACTATAGTTCTAACTTACAACAGAAGAATCTAGCTATTATAGTATTTAATTCAAACAAAATAGGCATGGTTGGTATAAAGGCACATTATGGGCTAGGAAATGGCTAGTTGCTGCATCAAGGCATGATAAACAAGCATTTCCCCTAGTTTTCCCATAAGTGGTTATAACTTAGAAAACAACAACATAGGTCAATGATACCAAGTTTCTCATAGGTAGTTATAATTAGTATCAAGACAATGAGAGAGAATGAAACAATAAATGAAAGATACAACTACCAAACTACCATCTTACTACTCCAAAATAATGCCTTAATCTCGAATGCTGAAAGAACTACTAAAATTGAATATGAATCCTTTTATTGGATATGGCTCTAAAATGAATGAAACATAACCAAGATCATAGGGATGGGTAGGGAGGGAGAAATGAATACAATCAATAAAGAGGTATGGTGTAAGGGATATACAATAGGAAATAGTGATAGTTAAAATGGTATAGTACAAATAAGATGAGTGATAAAATGATATAACTTGAAACAATCTGTATAGATAATATATCAAGTTACTCAAGCATAGTACCTCTTGAGGTGGATAATGTTCATCAGATCATTAAGGTCATGCCCATTTGGTGTGGCAAGCATGTATTCTCATATTCTATAATTTTCTTTGATGATGAAATGTAAACCCACTTGGGTTTAATCTTGTTTTTATGCTTCTTCTCGACTGTGGTACTCTTTTGATTCTCTTTAAGAACAAGATCACCAATTTCAAATTCTCTACATTTCACACATTGATTTTAGTGGCCTCAAAGTCAGTTCTAATATGATTGAAGATTGCTCACCACATCTATGTGTTTATCATGAAGTAAATATAGTTCTTATAGGAAAGCTACTCGATAGTCATTGTCATCTAGGACATGATTGAAAGAGATTCGTAGAGAAGGTAATTCAACCTCAATAAGAAGAATGGCCTCAGTATTATAAAAAGTGAATATGGAGTGGTTCTTATGGGTGTATGATGATTTGTATGGTCTGCCCGAAGGGCATGAAATATCTAAAGGTGTCAGTCATGACCAACATCATTGATAATCTTTTTGAGAATGTTAATAATGTTTTTGTTTGATGCTTCAGCTTGACCATTACCTTAAGGGTAATATGTCATGGATAAATATTATGTGATGTTATATTTAGTACATATCTTCTCAACATCCTTGTTCTTGAATGATCCTCCATTATTATATATAATGTCAAAAGGGATGTCATAACAAAAAATGAGATGGTTGAAAATGAACTTGGAAATTTTCTTTTCAATCATGTAAGTGAGGGGTATAGCTTCAACTATGATATATTCAGTGGTAGTAAAGATATATTTATCATCATTATATGAGGTAGGATTGATCTTCCTAATGAGGTTGAGGCCCCATGTAGTAAATGACCATGGTGTAAACATTGGTTTCAAAGTCTTATTTAGGGCATGAATCAAATTGGCATGGCTTTGATACTTGTTTCACTTATTTTCATATGCAGCTACATCTATGTCCATCATGGGCCAATAATAAATAGTACATAAGATATTTTTGGATAGGACTACCATTTTGATATGGGATTCACATAATCCTTCATTAAATTCTCATAATGCTAGTGTAGATTCTATCGATGTTAAAAAATGAAGCAAATTTCCATCAAAATAATGGTGGTAAAGGGTGGATCCAAGTAAGGTATAGTGAGTGGTTTGGTGGATAAAGGATTTGATTGTTTTCAAGATAGGTTAGGTGGTAAAACATGGTTATGGAGGTATTTCCAAAGGTCTAAGTACTAGAGAGAGCTAGGACAACAATATCACAAATCATTATTATGGTTGAAGGTTCATGAACTGGTGCTAACAAATTCTTGACCACAAACTGATACTCTTTAGTTATGTCAGTTTCTAAAATCAAATATTTAATAGTTTCCATAGCATCTATAGTTTTTCTACTTTCCCTTGGCATATGCTCAAATTGTATATCAGCCATCTACCATTCAAGAATGTCAACCATGGCCTTGTATGGAACTAACTTGTCATGTTTGGTCTAAAATTGGTATATAACCTAATTGATGATTAAATGAGAATCACCATAAACCTTGACATGAGATATATTACATTGTATCACTTGTTGAAGTCCTGCCACAAGTGCTTCATATTCAACCATGTTATTGGTACAAGGAAAGTTGATCCTGAATGATTTAGGGATTAGATCTCCCTTTGGTGTAATGAATAAAAGGCCTACCCCTGATCCATGTGTTGTGAATGAGCCATTAAAATAAATCTTCTAGTGATTCTCCTCAAGAGGTGTGTCAATAATGGTCATTATGGATTCATCATTAAATTGGAATGTCAATGCCTATATTTCAATAAGGGGCTCTTCAATAAGCTAATCTACAAGAACTTGCCCCTTAATGGCTTTTTGATTGATGTACTTAATGTCAGACACACTTAGAAGTATGATCCATTTGGCCATGTATCCTTATAAATTTATTTTATATAATATATACTTGGGTGAATCTAATTTTGAAATAACCATGGTCTTATTATTTAACATGTAGTGGCATAATTTTTGAGCTACAAAGACCATAGCTAAATAGGATTTTTATATGGGTATATAATTTTGTTCATAGATGACTAGTTTATATATTAAATAGTAAATTGCATGATCCTTTCCATTATCATCATGTTAATCCAAAAGTGCCCACAAGGCATTATCAATAGCTAATAGACATAACAAGAATAGTTTTCTTAGCATAGGAGGCAACAAAATAGGTGGATTCGTTAGATAGTATTTTAATAATTAAAATTTTATTTTGTCATAATCATCCTAGTGAATGTGACTCCTTTCTTTATAATATGTGTAAAAATATGGAATTTTTTGGCTAATTGAGATATGAAGCATCAGATAGACTAGATTTTGCCTTACAAACTACATAGATGCTTCAAATTAGTTATTCATGGCATCATTGTTATGGATTAAACTTTGGCTAAATCGAATTAAATGCCTTGACAAGACATAATGAAGCCTAGAAATTTACCAAATGTGTCTCTAAGGACACTTTTTAGGATTAAGTCTGAATTTTTACTCACATAGTATTTTAAATATTCTATGTATCACTAATGGATGATCAACATTGATCTTTAATTTACCAAGAATGTCATCGACATAGACTTCAATAATATAATGAAATATGATGGTCATGGCTCTTTGATAGGTGGCACTAGAATTATTAAGACCAAATGGCATAACCTTATAATAGAATGTTCTCCATGGAGTGGTGAACATTTATTTGTGTTGTTCTTCTAGTGTTATCCTAATCTTGTTATACCCTAAACAGTTATCCATTAATGAAATCATTTCACAACCTATTGTGGAGTGAATGATCATGTCAATGTTTGGTAATGGAAAGTTGTATTTAAGGCATGATTTGTTTACATCACAAAAATAAATATAGATTTTAATCCTTTATAGCTTTTTTCTAACTAGCACAACATTAGAGATCCAATTTGAATAGTCAATCGATTGAATACATCCTTATTCTAAGATTTTTTCCAACTCTTTCTTCACTAATACAATAATGTGAGGATACATCTTGTGCAACTTTTGTTTTACCAATTTGGCATCAAGATTGACCAGAAGGTGATGCATAACCAAGGTGAGGTCCAAACCTGGCATGTCAAATAATGCCCATGTAAAGAAGTCAATACATTCCCTTAAAATGGATGTAAGGACTTCACACTCTGAAATAAGGGAAGCACCTAGCTTGATCCATTTTAGGTCATTTGGGGACCCAATTTTCACCTCTATTATATCTTCCACTAGAAGGGTCAAACCATCTTCAAGGGAAGTGGACAAAAATTTGAACTAGTTGGCAACATTAGAGTCCTCTTTTAAGATTGGCTCTTCAAGTTCCCCTAGGCATGATGAATTAGAGCCCCCCCATGGGATATTTGGCCATTTAATAAAAATTATTATAAATTTTTGAAAGATTTGACCAAAATATTGTTGTTAATTGAAACTAAAATTATATTCACAAACAATTTCATCATTGGTGGTCTCCTAAGCTATGTTTGAATAAGGTTGAACACCCTCATCTAATGGTTCATGAAACAAGTTTTCACCACTAGACTGGCCTTTTTTATAATTTTACCCTAGTTAGAAAGTGTCTCAAAGAGGTTTTCACTTTATGACCTCAATGTTTTAATTATTTTATTTTGGATAAGGGTATTCAATCACTCTCCAAAATAGGCTTTAGGATCCAACTTGATTGAGAACCCTAATTTATGGTCAACCAATGAAACATTGTCTTTAAGGCCAAGAAAATCATAGAAAGCCTCAACATTTTAAAACTCATCAATCAAAACATTGGACTCTTGTTGGTCCTAGTCTATTATCTATGGATAATATAATGGAAATGGGTTGTGATGAATAATTAGTATAAGGGTGCAAATGGAATGGGTGTCAAATAGATTGGTCTTGACTAAGTTATCAAAAAGGCTATGACTAGACTTTGCTTCATTATCAATATCCTCATCACTAGTCAATGGTGATGTACCAGGATTAAAGTATATGGGGTCAATTCCAAGTGGTTTAAATCCAAGTCCATAGGGCCCTTTATATTTTGTCATGTAAATTGGTTCAAGATTTCCTTGTTGATTTGGTCCTAAGCCTCTTCCTTAATAATCATGATTCTTCATGATCTTATTGGGAATAGGATACTTTTAATTCTCATAATAATTGACCTACTTATCATTGTAAAACCATGATTCATCCACTTCAAGAGGATTATATTATAGGCTAGATGCTAGTACAAACATGATGATTTATGGGTTATACTTTTTACCTTTGACCTTTTGTTTCCATTCTGGATGAAGGGGATTGGATTTAGTTCTTCCAAAGGCCTTTGGATTATGTGGAAGATTTATAATATGAAATGTATCATGGGTCACATACTCTCCTAGGTTATTAAGTGAGATGGTAAAATGATTGGATATCTCAGGGGGTGGGATGTGGGAGAGGGAATCAAGGGTATTATGATCAACACATTTATCCTCTAGTGAATCAAGATGTATTGTCTTTCCTTTATCCCACTTGGCCACTGGATTCTTACTAAAATGATAGTTATAACTCTAAAAATCAACCTTTAGGTGTTTGCAATGCTCATAAGGATGCAAATTACCTGGTATACAAACTTTCATCTCAGAATGGGAGAACTTGATACATTGGTGAAATGTTTATGGGATAACATGAATTTCATGTAACCAAGGTCTTCCCAAAAGCATATTGTATAATAAATAGAGATATAACACATGGAAAAGTGTATCAAGGGTCAGAGGCCCCAAGATAACTAGTAAACAGATGGTTCCTTTTGATTCTCATTCCTCATTATCATAGGATTTGATGGTTATTGTCTCTAGTTGAAGATCTACCATAGTGTACCTGAGAAGCTTGATGATCTTTAGAGACACTATGTTTAGACATGATCCATTGTCTATAAGGACATGTTTCAATTTATGTTAATTTATGCAAACTTCAATGTACAAGGGATTATTCTGTAGTAGGCCAAGGGATGACATATCACCTTGGTTGAAAGTGATCTATTTAGATGGAGCTAGATGTCTAACCAAGGCTTGGAATTTATCAAAGGATATGTCACTAGAAATGGTGGAAAGGATAAGGAACTCATTCAAAATATCCTTGTGTATTTTTGATGTACACAAAAAATATAAAATTGAGATCTATGTGGGTGTCATTTACAATTATTCCATAATGTCAAATTTCATCTCTTGGTCAGTGTTAAATGGCTTAATCTAACGCTGAACAGTCACTTGGGCGATGGGTAAAGTGGTAGATGGTTATGGTCCTAGATGTTAATCTTCAACCACTAAGTTGTGATTTCAAAATAGGGATTAAATATAGGACCATAATTTTTAACAAATGTTGGTGATGGTGGGGATCGAGATAAGATAAATCTCAATTTTTGATGCACTTGTGTGTGTTCACAAGGTAACAATGAGTTATCAGTATATGGTCTAAAATTAGTAATCCCTATTTGCTAGTATACCTTATGTGATTCTAAGTAAAGGAAGCATTATCAAAGTGATTTGGTGGATTTAAATTGTTTATCAAAGGTCATGATTGAATAGTATTTGGTCTCAGATTGATGGAGATGGTGTTAACATGACCTCCTGGCATATGGCCTACAACTCTATTGTATCCATGTGCAATTACATGGTAGGTCTATTAGTTGTTTCAATTCTAACCCTTTTTTTTTATTGTTTAGATGTTGGTTCTATTGTTGTTAATTTTTTTGGTTTCGCCTTGGTTGTTGAAACTATAGTTATTGATGTTACACTAGCCATTATTTTTGTTATCATGGTTGGTTGTTATGTTGGGGAAATGGGTTCTGATAGATTCCAAGGGTTTGATTGGAAGTGGAAGTAGCACCATCTAATTTTATCTCCCCATTATCCAACATACTCTCAATCAAATGTTTAATTTATATACAATGGCACAAGTTATGTTCATTAACCCGATGATATTCATAGAATTCATTTTGGTGGTATCAATCAAGATAAGGGATGTCCTAAGGATAATGCTTCAGTGTAGGCCAGATAATAAAATTAGTAGAAATAATCTTACGAAACATAAATTCAATTAGATCTCTAAGTTCACTAAAAATGTGATGATTAGGCACTATTCTTCTTGTAGGAGGGGCTTGTAATAGTAAAGGGTGTTGTATTTTTTATGCAATCTTGGGTTGTTATGCTTACTACATTTGTTAAAATGTTTGTGGGTTAGGATTAATTTACATATGTGTTGTGGGTTGAGTAAATGGTGTTTGCACCATTTGGACATGTTGTGACTATGTTACTCCATTTCTAACAACATTTTTGTTATTAATGAATTGCCTTAGTCTTTCACTACCATTGGCCTATATTGGTTGTGATGCTTGTACTTGGACTTGATGTTGGTTTTAGAAATTTCTCGGATTAGTAACTTGATTCTAATTGTATGAGGTAATATTGATTATCCCCTTATTAATAATGGATCACTCGATCAACAAATATTTGTTAATGATTTCCTTAAAGGTATGTGCACACTATAGTTCCTAATGATAGGATATCTTACTATGTAATTTTTTTGTAAACACAATGGCTAATTGTTTATCTAGTAAGATGTGGGTGAATCAACTTATAAGGGATCTCCATAGATTTAGATAACTTTTAAAACTCTCATTGTCCTTCTATTTGGCTTTAATCAAGTCAACCAAATAAATCTCATGTTTGATATTGTATGAAAAGTGTTGTATAAACTTGTTTGAAAGACCATAAAAATCAGATATAGAATTCTTGGGAAACTTTAAAAACCACTCTAAATATTTTCCTACTAGATTTCTTGTGAACAACAACAAAAATTAAATGTCATTATATGCCACTGGTTGGCATGCAACAAAGAATTTGGTCAAATGAGCCTTGGGGTCACCTTTACCTTTGTATTTGTCAAATTACAATGGTTCATATCCTAGAGGAAGTGGTATCTACAAGTAATCCATGTTAAATAGATAATAACACACATCATCTAACTTAAAAAATTTATTCTATATATGATATTGGATAGTATCAATTGCATCCTTCATCTGTTGTACTTCTTAGGCTACGAAATTGGAGGGAACATTGGCTTGAAGCAAAATATTGGTCTAGGTAGATGATTGAGTGGTCACAAGTGGATAAATTTGAATAGGGTATGTTATGGGTACCTACTAGGCTATGTTGGTTTAGTTAGTGAATGGACCAAGAATACACATACATGGATTAGAATGCAATTATGGAAATTGCATTTGTGGTTGTGCAATATTCTAGTTAGGTTTGGATATTTAGGCTTGGTTCTAGTGATTTTGAGGTTGGGATGGATGGATATAATTGTATTGTGACTATTGGGTTTGAATAGGGACATTATAATAACTAATCAGACCTTTTTGTTGAGGGGGTACTAATGAGCCAAGACCCTATCATTGGACTAGTGGCATGTTCTACACAAAAGGCAAAGGTTGCCTGATTGATAATTGAGGAATATGAGAAAATCTTTGTTAAATTAATCCTATTTGGGAAGTGGATTCATGTTGGATATTTGGATTTTTCTAGCCAATAGTATCATATTATTTATTAGACATCATTTGGCTCTGAAGTGGTATATTGGTATGTGAGGAAAGAGGTATGTTCATTCTACCCAGAGAGGTTGAACATTGGTTGTCCCCTATTGAGGTGGAAATATATTCTACCTCTAATGTGCTGTTATGTTGTATTATACCTATTTTTTTGGAAAAATACTCATGACCTATTAGGAATAAGTGAGATTCATCACATTATATTGTTGAGGCATGGCATTGATCATTGGTTGGCTACCTAACCCTATTTCCTAAACACTTAAAGAAGTTGTTGGTTGATGATTAGTGATAGTATTTGGTTGAGGTTGGGATGTAAAAATCCTACTCCATCATTTATAAAATGACTCATGGTGTTAACTAAAGTTACACTCATTTATGGACTAGTTTTTTGTGTACTTACACCACTTTCATTTGGATTGGACATTGCTTTCACATTATCCATCATGTTTTGGCCACTATTTTGTGTAGAATAGAAATACACTTCTTTGATGGTTGGGGTATCAAACAACTTTTTTATAAAAATGTTCTACATGAATGGGTCTATACCCTAATTATCCTAACCAATAAATTTTATTAACACTCCTATTAAAGTAACTAAGTCTATGAGAGGCATGTTTGACATTGTCATCTAATTAAAATTATTTTCTAGGTTCAATTAGGTTTGGTGTGTTGTCTGCATCTCTAAAAAGTTATCCTCCATTGGGTCCTTGTATTTTACAAGCATACTAGGGTCTTGATACATCATTTGGAATAGAGCTAAAGGATTAATAAAAGAAGCATGTTGACTATATAGTATGTTATGAGGCATTATTACTAGACTTGGACAATTTTCATGGGGGAAATCTACCAAAAATTTAGCCCCTAGTTCTATGGATGTAACCAAAATCTCATATTTATTTTCCAATAAATGATGTGTAAAGAGATAAGGATCATATGTGGATGGTACAGTAACATAGTACAATTGTTGAGGAAAAGGTTCTCCAATAATAGGCACCGTAGCTAGGTATTACTCTTTTTATGCTTGATACTACTCCAAGTAAGGTTTATCTATCAAGTAATGTGCCAATGGGTCTTGGCCATGTGCCCCTATTTGAATGTTATAATATGGATAAGAATTCAACTCACAAGTAACATTATTTTCATAGGGGTCTTGAACCATTTCTCCTTGTGCAACCATATTACTAACTCTTGGATTGTACATGAGGCCACTACGAGTATAGGAAAACATGTTGGTATCCATAATTTTTTTTTTTGATAAAAAGGAATGGAGTTATATAAACTCTAGAAAATGATATGTCTAAAAAAAAGTTCAAACTTGGTCTAAATTGATCAAAAATATGGATATGTATATCAAAAAATATCAATGCAATGGCTTATGAAAAAATAATCTAATTTCAAGTATCCAACATTACACATCTCACATAAAAAGGTCAAGTAAAAGGACCATAAATTGAAATGCTAAATTCTCAGTCAAAGTGTTTCAAATCAGTCTAATTTTGGGGAAATAAAAGTTACGAGGTGTTTTGGCCAAACATGATGTTAAAATATAGGCTCAAAAAAAAACATGTGCTAGGACTTTTGGCCAAATGGAGTAAAAATATATACTTTAAAATATGAGATATTTAATCTAACAAATTTGAAACACTTCTAACAAAAATTAGGCATTTCACTCTTTGACATAAACTTGGTTAATAAGTATGAGGTATGAAACAAAAGGCACTTGAAGATAGTTTATTTTATCCCAAATAATGGAAAAAATCTAGGCTCTTTTGATTAATAAATTAGTCAATGGTAAAAAACATAAATGTGCTAGATAAAGACTTATAAAGGACACCCACATTGGCTGGAATTTAAGAAGACTTGGAATCTATACAAAGAGGTCTATGAAACAAGTCTCAAAATAATTTGAGTGGCATAAAAATTCTAAAATAATCAAAAATTTGTGGCAAATATTTGTTTCAAAAAACTCTAAGGAAAAATGGTTCCAACACAATTTTGGTAATGTAACACTACTCTCTTAATAGGGGTTGAATACAAATAGAAAGAGGTTTTAAATATAAAGACTCTATGGTCACCTCAAGATCACCCAATACTATATGAGATTTTAGGGATGGATTAAAGTGATGTTATTTCTAGGCCTTAGACTAGGATCACAGTGTGATGAGATGGTGATTTTGATCCAAAATTTTCCCTAAAGGGGATGGATGGGAGAGCATACACCCATGTCTTTTTTCACTAAAACACACAATCAACAAGGAAGTTTACAAAGAATTGAAGCGAGGTTAATTTCATTACTCCAAATTGAAAGTGTTTGATTAGGTTTATTATTATCCCCTTGGATTTAAGTGCGAAAATGCAAAAGATTGCACAAAAGGACCAGATGAAGTAACAAGCACCTACGTTCATTTTAAGCCCAAATTTTGAAGTGGTCAAGATTTATCATGTTTAAGATTAATTTTAAGCACCAAATTTTAAGTGTGCATGAATTTACCCAAATTATTTTTAAAACCCCAAATTGAAGTGTTTTGATTATTTAAAAATACCCAAATTAACTTCCAAACTAGCCTTTTAACCTTTAAAAACAAGATTAAGACTACTTGCTTTGAAGCACTTATGAGATTGAGAAAATAATCTTTACAAAATGAGCTCTTGGGTTTCTCACATAGTGAAATCTTGATACTCCATAGTGTAATCCCATGAATCTATAAAACTATGAATCAGTCAAATAATAACATTATTTGAGTTAAGGAGAAACAACAATGTGTTCAAGAGATCAAAATCCTGCTCTTCCCTTGGGAAGATGAACAATATTGGTGGCCGGATAAGAATGGATTGTTCTCTATCAAATCTACCTATCATCTGCTTACACCTGAAGCTCAGAATAAGGAGGCATGGAAAAAGGTTTGGAATCATAAACTCATTCCAAAGATTTACTTGTTTTGGTGGGCTGCTGCCCATAACAAAATCCTTACTCAAGACAACCTTCAAAAGAGGGGCTTTACTTTGGTCAATAGATGTTTTCTATGTGGTTCTAGAGAGGAATCAGTTTCACACGTATTCATACACTGTGAGTTTACCTAGGATTTATGGGGCACAATACTTAACAACTTTGGCATTGAATGGGTTTGCAATTTTGACCTTAAAGAAGTAATTCTCAGCTGGAACTCAACCTTCACACATCCCTGGATTAAGGAATTATGGAAGCAAGCTCTACCATGCTTGAGCTAGACTTTATGGAAAGAGAAAAATCACAAAATTTTCAAGGACACTACTAAAAATGCTGCTCAAGTGTTTAATTCCTTTGCTAGGAACATCTTGGAAAGTGTTACAACATCTCATATTAGTGTTACAGAGAAACCCCTATCTAAATTTGAAAGTCAAATTGCTTCCAAATGGAAGGTTTTAAACCTTATCCCTGGGCATGATAATTCCAAAATTCTTCAAAGACTTCATACTAAATGGATACCACCTAAACCCAATTGGATGAAACTCAATTTTGATGGGGCATCCAAGTTGAGTGGTAAAGCAAGTGGAGGAGGAATAATAAGAAATGAAAAAGGAGGGATGTATGTTGTCTATGCTGGTGGCATGGGTTTCCAGAGTAATAACTATGCTGAAGCTATGGCCTTACTTTGGGGATTAAAGTTAGCTATATCCCTAGGAATTAGAAATTTGAATATTCAGGGAGATTCTAAGTTGGTCATAGATGTTGTTAATAAAGCATCTAACATTGGTATCCATCTAAAAGACATCATTATATACATCTAATTTCTTTTACAAAAGTTTTCCAAAGTTGAGATTACCCATGCATACAGAGAAGGTAACATGGTCGTTGATGCTTGTGCCAACCTTGGTCAAAAATTCTCCAGATGGAGGGTTTGGCAACAAGGGGCTCATATACCCCCAAACATTAGAGAGATCATTCAGAAGGAGATGACAGAGCATGAATGATGCACATTGATGATGAAGATAGCTTTCGAAGGTGGTCCACGTGGAGAAGGCCATTTTGGATCATGGAAAATGATAACCTTAGTACTTCCTTGATTGTCATGATTAATTCCTTGTATCATGAGGTGGAGGTGTGAGATTCGCATCATGAAAACCAAGGGGGAATTATTTTCAAGCATGAAAGTAGACATCACCGTAGTGGGCCATTTTTAAAAATGAGCCTTCACATCTGCATTCAGTGTAAACAGAACCAAGGGCTTGTTACTTTTTTGAAGCTTAAGGTGGTAATTGGGGTATAAAGAGCCAAAAATTCAAGAAATTTTAGAGGACACTGTTGGGAAATAGGATTCTCAGGTTTTTGAGGTCACTGAAGAGCAGGGTGCTAATTCTAGGGGAACTACTGATAATAAGGAGATGATGCATAGAGAAGAAGCTGGTGAGGGTTCAGAGAATGAGAATGATTGGAAAATAGATATTGGGGCCTTGAAGGTCTACATTTAAAAGCTATAAAATGTCTTCACCAAAGTCCTTTGAAATAACATTCTATTGAATATGACTATGTTGGAAGCGGTGGGTAATCCAGGGAATGCTAACAATGCAAACAATGAGAATCTTAAGGATCTTGTTAATTCTATAGTTATGTAGTTTTGTCCTTTCTGAATTTGGTCTTTCTAGTTTTTTGTTTTGCTTCTGACTTTGTTTCTCGGCTGTGCCATTAGTTCGGTGCTGGCATCTTTTGTTTGCCAGCCTTCCTATCTTTTTTGACTGTATAGGGTTTAGCCCCTGGTTTGCCACCTTAATTAATCAAAAACATTATTTGAGATAGTTTAGAAGAAATACACAATACATCTACTTAGCAAATAATCTTTCTATTTAGTTTCACAATCTCACTATTCAGGTTAAACAATCCCACTATTCAAGTCAATAATCTGCTAATCAAGTTAAACAATCCTATGAGTCAATTCAAAAATCTTGCAACTATGAGAGTTACAATATTGTTGTTTAACCATTAATTTTTTACTGATAATATCATGACTCAATTAGACAATCCCATGACTAGCTAGTTGCAGTATTGAAATATCATTACTAAAGAATCACAAGGTTGCAATATCACTACTTGAAAGTAGTAGGGTTGCAATATAGTCACAAAATCTATAGACAGAGATAGGGTTAGTCTAAAAACATAATTTAATCACAATACTAGAACTTGGAATGATAAAGCCACAACTGTCTTAGTGGATGAAATAGAATGGGTAGCACAAAATGTGGTCTAGGACTCAAATCATGAGTAGTACACAAGATGACTTGAGTCCTACCAAATTATGATAATGATGTTGAGTATAAAAATGACCCTCAATCCAAATTGGGAATTTAACTCAAGATAAAACAAGTCAAGTGTAAAGTGGCAAACCAATTCAACACAACAACCTTTAAAATTTGGAAGAGTCCAATTTCAAATTTAGTCTATCAATGAGGGACTTAAACAAAGTGTGGTAAAAGGTCTAGACTCAAATGGGTAGCTTAACTAATCCAAATTAGAAGATATGATACAAAGTGTATGATGATGATTTTGAACAAGGAAAAAGATGTTTTTCACTTGGGTAGTATAAAGCCTCCTTCTTCAAAGAAATTTGGTGACAATGTGTTTAGTTATGTCATTTTTT